>OV702295.1:3067625-3312625 GCA_916181665.1 Avena sativa
GTGACACACTTAGGTAGAAACAATGAGTGCTTAGTCCTATACTAGGAAAACAATTTTGGTTTTTAAAACAAAAAAGGTAGGATATACTTCTTCACTTCAAGTATTCTCTCTGCATAGGCGCATTCGCAAAGTATACAAGGCTCTCGTCGGACATAATCCTTGGACGTGCAAGTCCCTAAGAAAATGCTAACTCCGGCCATGCGCATTCACAAAATGTGCAAGAACCCCATTGGACACAATCACTAGGTGTGCAAATCCTCAACAAAACATATGCTAATCCCCAATAGAGTACAATCGCTTAGTGTACAAGATCTCTACTAACCCCTAGTAGGTGCAATCAATGAGCATGTAAGTCCTCCAACCGGTGCAATACATTTCCATCAACTTTGGTACGTGCTAGGTGCAATCCTCTTTCAGGCGCAATCACCAAGCGTGTAGGTCTCTAGACCGCCTAGAAAAAAACATTTTAAGATAAGATTTGTTTTTGAAACATTTTCACGACCTTGTTCAAAAAGGGTGCATGTCAAATTTACTAAAAATATTATCATTTGAATACACAATTTCCCACGTCTACCGAAGCAACGGTTAAACACTCGTTTTAAATCCGCGCGGGCAACAAAGGTCAAGAATTGATATGGCTAACCTACATAGTTTTCATACCGTAACTTAAAATACAATAAACAAGCCTACACATGCATACTATGAAAACATCTAAATACTTAGGAAACCATTGGGGCCGTGATGGAAGTAAACTATCCTTGGTTGAAGTTGTTTGGTTCACGCTCCTCCTCTAACCATCCTTTTACCCCGCTTTATAAATAAAGCAACACCCAGATCCACACAAGCATCCACACACAACAACTGGTCGAGGCCAAAAGATAAGAGAAAATAGGTACACGTCTGCTGGAGCCACAACACAGCAAAGCCCAAAGCTAAAACAAAAAGGTCGAGACACCAACAACACTCCAGCCGTCGTAAGGGGTAGCTACCATCACGAGCGATCCGGGGCCGAGAAGGGAAGCGCCGCCGTCTTCAAGGCCCGAAGAGTGATGTCGAGAGCCTCCCGATCACGCTGTCTCACCAACGGGGACCACTGCTGTAAGAAGGCGAGCAGAGAAAAAAATAGTCAGAGACACGAGCGGGGTACATCTGCTCAATCACCATCTTATTCCTAACGTTCCACAGGGTCCAAGCTAGGGCCGCGAACACTAGCCACAAGAGGCGACGCCTCCTTCTGGCCCGGTTTGCCTCGGTCTGCAGGAACTCCCGAGTTCCTGGGCCTGCCAAGATGGCCTCAATACCTCCTGAACAAAGCTCTAAAGAAAATGGGTCGCCGTGCAAGAGAACATAATATGGGCACATGTCTCCGAGATTCCACATAGGGGATACATGCCATTGCCCGGGCCATTGCGCTTCGCCACCTCCACCCCTTATGGCAAGCAATCACAGATAAGCTGCCAGAAAAATGCGAATACTAAGGGGCAGAGGGGCCTTCCACAAGGGCGAGGTCCACCGTAGCTTTGGGCCCTGGAAGAAGGCCCTATAAGCCAATCTCGCCGAGAAATCCCCTGACGGGGCCAGTGTTCCAGGAGGTTGAGTCCTGCTCCTCGGATAGGGACCCAGGAAGTGCATCCGTTAAGCACCGATACTCCTCCACCTTGACCATGCTAAAGGTCCATCGGAAAAGATGTTCCAGCGACCCTCTAGAAAGGCCTCGGCTACGAGGATCGTCGGGGCCTCGGTGATGGCATAAAACGCAAGGAAATGCTTATATAGCGGGGTCGACAGGAGCCAGGGGCCCTGATTGCAATATTCTTGTAACGTGTAGATTGCCTAAAATGTAACCACTGTTGTTGCGAGGAGCGTGAAATGTAACCACAGTCGTGCATTTCAGGCAATCTACATGTTACTAGAATATTGCAATCACTAAATAATCAAATCAAACAAGTGCAATGCTTGGGGTGGGGCATTATAGATTAAACATCGGGCCTTTAGCTTTTTATCTATAAAAACTAGGTTTATCATGCCTGAGCTGCAAGATGGTATCCCATGAATTGGTAACTTGGACCTTCGGCCAGGCCACACTGACGTCCAGTCAATCAACACGGAAGGACTTGGCCAGCCCAGGGTATCTCCGCATCTCTACAGGCGTGTGCTAGTGAATCCAATGAGTCAGAAAATGCACATAATCACAAGCCCGCGGGGGGGGGGGGGGGGGGGGGGGGGGGGGGGCAACACACTATCAAGTATCTACAACTATAGAAGTCGTTACACTTTCTATCGACATAATACAGAACTGGGGCTCTTTAACAGAACCAAGATGACACAAAACTAATCCATTTCCAAAGTACACCTGTACACGTGCAGCGCAACCACCAAAGATGGCATCTAATGTCTGCCATCGTGGATCCTAAAATTTTCAATAGTAGTACCTCCCAAACAACTTGTCACCCGCTAAGTACCATGTCACCTGCCATCAATGGGTCGGATGGTTCTGCCTCTAGGCTAATATAAGTATCTCATACTAGTATGAATTTTGTTGTGAACTAAAGACAAAATGGGGATGCTAGCGAGCCAAAGCTTCAACAAAACAAGTTCCCTCCATATGAAATAAACCTCCCGGCTACACTTTTGAATATCTTAACTACATGGACTTGATGTCTTCGTTTCTCAAGCTGGAAATATTAATCTACATCCGGTGAGATAGCTGTCCAAAGAATTAATCTGTTCACCATGATAGTTTTATTGGCAATTGTCAGGTTCAAGTTGAATTAATCTATATCTATACTACTATTAAAAGAACAAACATTTTCTTTTAAGTGCACCCACTAAACCTACACAGCCGAACTAGCACCGTCAGATCAGCCCACTTTATCAGATCTAACCGCCTAGATTGGTCTATCCTTGTCTGGAGTGCGCTTAGCAATTTGCGCGGACCGAACGCATTCCACCGGCAGAGGAAAGATTCAGTATCCACTCATCTTAAAAAACTAAAGAAAAAATTCACACGCCGTCGCCGTCGTACTATCGTGTCCACGCAGCCCTACCCTGCCCTTCGACCGCGCCTCTCAGGACCGGCGAGCTACACCGCCACGGAACGGGCCGCATCATCGCGGGTGCCAGCGCCTCCCATCCCCACACCATCGCGGCCCTGCACAGGGTCGCTGCCTCGGCACACGTCGGCTTGGGCTTACCTAAGATCTACGAGGCGTCAACCTCCTCTTCCTCTCTGACCACGCCCCCCGCGAGCTCCTCTCCGCCAAGTACCAAGTGCATCCTCGCTGATCTTATGTGCCTCGACAAGTACCATACCATGAAACCACCCATCTCCTCGCTACTGCCAGGTTCCCCTAATCCCCTTCGTGCAGTCTTCAAAGCTCCACGCATGCACTGGTCATTCATTTTCAGGTATGGAGCACTTAGATCTGCCATGTTCGTTACCTTATCTAATTAGAGACATTTTGAGTTTGATACTTTAGACTATTTGAAACCTAGATATATCATGGATTGATAATTATTAATCGAGATCTTCCTACTTCCTCCGACTCATATTAATTGACTTGGATTTGTCTAGATTTGGATATATCTAGACATGTTTTAGCGCTAGATACATCTAAATTTAGACAAATTTGAGTCAAATAATATAGGTCAGAGGGAATACTTACTTTTATCCTGTAATCTGTCATTGTTTAGTTCGGGCCCCCTTAACTAATTACAATATGAGCCTTTGTTGCGAAAACTGCTTGTAGCACCCCGAGCATAGTGATATCGCTATGTCTGCCGTCCAGGTTCCCTGCAAGCCAATCGATTTCTGCGTATCCAACATGCTTCTCTATAGTATTCATTTGAGTATTAGTGTATTCAGGGCAGTAATTCTTGATCGGGACCATGCTCAGATCTGTCAGTGTGTTTGAAAGTGGGCCCAAGTACCACCAACCTGTTACCTAAGCACTGCAAATGTGCTCTACAGTCAGCAAGCAAGGTTCTCCAACTCCAACTCTGGCACCAAGCCATGCAACGATCGTTGCACCGTTATACAGTCACTCCTGCTACCTTGGGAAGGTCCGCAGGTGGATGGTCCGGTCGACCATGTCTGGCCATGGATTAATTAAGCTTGGTGATGGCAACGGGAGCTTGAGTCTCTTTTTGCAGATGAGAAGATGAGACTTGGCAAGACACCAGGTTTAGGGATGGGGCCAAGTCACCAAGCCAGATCGATGGCCCCACCAGGTTTATAGACGATGTTTTTCAACAAGGGAACTCCAAAGTTAAACCACAATTATTTTGCAAATACGGAGTATGTGTAAACATATCTTCTTAGTACTCCCTCTGATCTAAGTTAGTCTTCTCACATTAGTCTAGATTCGGATGTATCTAATACTAAAACATGTCTAGATACATCCGAATCTAGACAAATCTAAGTCAAGTATTTTGGATCGGATGGAGTAATTTATTCATGTCATTGTTGCCAAATTAAATAGATTAGATATATTCTTCAAACAATTGGTTAGCAAAAGAAAAAGGTTATCCAAATGAGTTTTTTCACATGCAAAATTCATTTTTGTTTATACAAATGCGTCCACAACCAGGTGTCTCCCCCATTTTTTACCCATGGACATTTTTTTACGAAACACCGTGAACATATTTTTGAACATCATGAATAATTTTTAAAACAACTTTAAGATATTTTAACACATGTGAATTTTTAATACATAACATACTTTGTAAACTACTAAACATTTAACGCACTAGCCAGAGCATATTTCTTACCCTTATGAACACAATTTTTTTGTCCAGTTAGAATTTTTACCATGTGAACTTTTTTCAAAACGTGAAATTTTATTCTATGAAATTAATTTTCTAAACTTAAAACATATTTTAGAGCATGATATTTTCACCCTAAAAACATTTTGTAGAGCCTGGTGAACATTTTTTTTGAACATCGTGAACAGTTTTGGACTATGAACAACTTTTCTGAAAGTCATGAACTTTTTTACAACATGGCTTTTTTATTTTAAATATAAAAATGAAAATAAAAAAATATAATATATAGAAAATATAAAGAAGAAATGTAGAAGCAAAAAAAGGAAATATATAAGAAAAGAAAAATGAGAAAACCGCTTAGATGGTCCGGCCCATTAGTGGAACTAATTAAGGGCTTGGTGGAATGCGGCGCCGGGAGTTTCTGCTGTAAATTATGTCTTATAGTATTTCCACTCTTCATCAAAAAATTAATCCCTCTGTCCGTAAATCCAGCCACAGCTTGTCAGAACATGTGGAACTAGCATTTATTTCGTGCAGACCACTTGGCACATCAACGCACGTTTCATATTATTTATGAACAACATGTATTGCTGCTTTTTCCAACACAAGTATTCACACCAAACTCATTATGGCACAGATCATGATACAACAACACAGTGGTGATATCGGTAACACTGCTGCTCGGGTGCCACAAATCCCTGACCCCTTTGTTGCCAATTTTGAAATCACATACTAGATTTAGAGATAGTTGGTTTTAACATTGTCAGTTTGATTGTGTGCAGTGCAGCACTACTGCTACTTACATTCAGTCTGGACAATTTCAACATTTTATAACTTGATGGCGAGTTCGAGGAGGACACTGGTTATTCGTTCTATGGACTTGTTTGATAAGCTTCACTTGCTAGCATGACAAAGTGGTAAGTGTAGTGGGTTGCATTTTGTTAGTGGTAGGTGAGAAGCATTTGGAGAACTAATTTGTCGCCACACATGATTGTGATATCCACGATTAATTGTGTGAGGTACGAACCGATTTGTATTTTATGTGCTTCTGTATTATGTTTGGTTTAGTTCAGATCAGATCATTGAAGATGGATAGTTCCATTCTATAATTTGTGGTAATTTTTATTACAAGTCATCTCCTATGGAATTGGTGTGGCATGGACATAGATTGGAAATGATTGTGCTCATGATTGGATCTATTGTTTGGTTAATTTTGTGTTAACTCTCATGCATAGGATCGAGATGAGAGACTTGGAATTTATGATGTTGAAGTCATAAGGAAAAGTAAAATTACAGCCCTGCCAATTCGGAATAAATCAAAATAGTTGGTATTTTTGAGCCATGTAGATGGCTACATGTCTGTTCTTATATGGTCATTACTTTGTTTCAGTAAAATTAATTATTTGTTTCTTACATTGTTTCAGTAACCTTAATGCATAGATATTATATTCCTATATGTGCAGAGAAATTATAGATGCATCTGATCGTGCTTTCACGGAAATCCTCTTCAACCTCTCATGTCACTTTGCAGGTTAATGGTCTCTTTTAGATAATTTTATTTGCCATCTTGATGAACTATTCAGTTAATGTCAAAGCAAGCTGAATGTGAGAATAACTTATGCTATCTCTATCCTTCAGTGATTCAGTCTACGGGTTACATCTAGGAGTTTGCATTTTGCAGTGCTGCAACTGGAATGTATCTCACAATTAAGCTAAATCTTATGCTCCTTTTTGTTAACAGGAGATGCACATTGTTTATTTTTTTCTAGAATTACTCTCGTACATTGTTTTTTATCAAAAGTAGATGTAAATCAAGCTTGTTTTGTGCTATGGATGTACCAGATTTGCTAATTCAGATTGTACCATGCCAAGAAGAAATCGGCATCACCAGACTTCAAGGTTGATGGAGGCCAGATGATTGTTAGCTGGGCTGAACCTAAAGGATCCATATCATCATTAGATTCTTCTTCTGCTGCTGCTGCTGCTCAGGTGAACAACATGCATGGAAAATTAAGCTCCTACGCTCACCATTTGTACTTGAAATATGTACGGTATAGTACTTTAGTTTACAGAAGATGGACCTATTTAGTAATTCTGTATTGATAGTTATATTGGCAAATTTCCTGGTAGAAGAAACACTATGTTGCTCCTTTATGCCACAATCTACTAGAAAGAAATAGCAGCCTCTTGCAAAGGAAACAAATTATGATTTATTTGAAAATTAATGCTAACTTGCTTATTAGTCATATCTCTTCCGCACTGAAATGGCTAGATGGGAATTGGGTAGATGGGCGATGCTGAAGATACTGAACTTAGGAACAATGTGAGAAAAGAGATAATATTACCGCCATAGAAAGGTCAATCTGTGTAATGCCTTTTCATATGTGACCGTTTTAAACTATCAGCTCATTTCCGTGCAAATTTGACAAGCCATTAATATGGCTGAGAGGATTAGGGCTCGCGGAGCTGTTGGCCAGGGTTTATATTCAAATGCTTTCCAACCTTCGCGAGTAGTAGCGATCGCTGCTGGATACCATCAAGAAGCACCCTCCAGCCTACCCAATTGACGTCCATGTGTTGTCATAGTGATCACCAGCCGTATAAGTTTCATATGTCTGATGCAAGTGCAGACTAGGAAGTTTGGGAGCAGGTGAGTACGTGATCTCACTTTGTTGATTACCTCTTTCTCTTTTATTTCGTCCACTATAAAATTCTTATATAGTTTTGTTGTCAAGTGAGATCCATAATTTCTGATGAGGTTCATGTTGCAACTTGATGCGGAAACAAAATCAACAGACGGACAAAAGGGAACCTACAGCATGTATATTTTTGTTTTCGCTGGTACTTGTACGGTTGTACAATAGATAGCCACCATAACATACTAGAACTTGCAGGCTGAGAAAAGACAGATCCATGAACACATCGTGCCCACGAGAAAGAGAGTGTTTATTCTAAGAGTTATATGTTTTCATGGCAGATTCTATCCAAGGCCATCATGGCATATCACACATCGGGCACAAGACTGCAACATTTTCTTGTGCGAGAAAACACAAAGCCTGTAATGTAAAATGCACGGATGACGTTGCTCCATGTGAGGACATGGTGCCACCTCTGTTTTCTGCTATGCTTGTGTCAATATGAAGCAGATCTTATTTCTTTTGTTTAGTATTTATAATATGATAGAATCATTTTGTTTAGTATGAGATGCATATCCTGTTTCGACTTGGTAGAGCCAACATGTTCTGTAATGCAGTAATATTTTACTGGATATACTCCCAGACCCTTTCCCCGCGTTGTTTTTTATGCTTCCATTGAGACAAGTTTTTCCCAATGTTTCATAGCATTAGGTGCATTTCTCATGTCAAGTAATAACTTATCTGGTGCAAGAGATAACTATTTTGCTACAACGCTATGTTGTGATGAAGCTGAATTGATCCAAGGGAATGCATAAAGTTTCTTAGGTGAACACGATTTGGATGAGCCAAAGCGTACTAATTCTAGCTACAAAAGAAATTTGGATCCTTTTCTCTGTATAGGTGAAGTCATTTCATGTAATTGTAATTTGTAGTAGCTAAGCAACATTTTTAAGGTTGTGGGTGTGCGATGTGTGCTGATGTTGTGAAGTATAGCATTTCTTTGCTCTATATAGAAGATTGTAGCCTCATTTTTTATCATGATTTCCATTCATTCTATGCTCAAGATATGTGTTTTGCAGAAAAAACAAATGTGTGGTGCACGTGCACAATTACTAGTGAGGAGTAAATGTTGAAGCATATCATCATCCATGTCCATATCTGATATATGCTTTGTTCATGCATATGTGATATATGCTTTGTTCATGCATATATATATATAGCTAAAATGACTGGTGTCCGAGCACCGTACACAATACACGTATGTTTCGCTTTGAACCACAGATACATGAGGGTATACGTATCGTAGTTACACATACCTAGGTATCACATACCTAAGTTATATATATCTATGTATCACATACCTAAGATGTTGCATACCTAAGGTGTACGTATTCAGAATACGTGTTTATATATGCAACTTAGGTATGTGATACTTAGATATATATAACTTAGATAAGTATATTTTAGATATGTAAACCTAAACCAAATTTAGGTATATACATATCGGGTAGGTACGAAATGCAATGAAAATAGAAAAAGGGGAAATTTGGGTGTGCCCCTCAACTAGTCCTCAGACTCAGTCAGATTAGGCGTCGGCGGCGGAAGGAACCCTAGCCACCATGACCTCGCCGGCGGCCGGTAGACGTGGCCGACCCCGTGTCCGTGGCCGTGGCCGTGGACGCGGACGCGGGCGCGGGCGCGGCCGTTCGTCCAAGACCCCTCCTCCCGCAGAAGACGCGCCGCCGTCCCCAGGTCCGCTCACCCCCGACCTCACTCCTCCCTTGTACCTTCCTCTCTAACTCTCTTGGCTTCGTCCCGCAGAAGCCGCGCCGCACGACACACACGACGTTGCTCTTTCGCCAGATGCCGCCGCCGCCGCCTCTGCCTCTGCTGTGCCGGAGACAGCCCAGCCCTTGGCCGCGCCGGATGGGGCTCAAGGTATTAATTATGACTGACTTGACCACTTTCTGTCTCTGCTCTGCTGCTAGAGTTTAAGATGCTCCTGGTGGATGGATTTCGTGATTTACTTTCATCTACTCCCAGTCCCAGGAGCTTAACCGTTTGATGGAATGTCATGTCATGTCATGTCAGGCTCCACGATTCTAGGGAAGGAATCAGGACAGCTGAGAGACACCATCGTACTCTCTGATGATGATGACCTAGCGGAGCAGCCGGAGGTGGAGGGTCATGGTATGGCCGCCGAGGACGCAGCGCCTGCGCAACAAGCTCAAGGACATGACCAGGAGCTGGCAGTGGCCGACTCAAAGAACGACCAACCAGCAGAGGCGAAAGAGCAGGAGGTGCAGGTTGGCAATGTCGAGGATCATGTTGCTGCACTGAATGCAACTCATAATGCAGCAAATAAGAACCACAATGAAGCTCACACACTCGACCAACAAACAATGGATGCTGTGGAAGAAGAGGAAGAGGAGGAGGATCCTGAAGAGGTCATTTTCGAGGATCATGTGGGTGAAGGGGAGGCTGCAGCTGAGGCCCAAGGAGAAGAGGATCCTGAAGAGGTGCTTTTCGAGGACCCCGTCAGTGAAGGGCATGCCGCGGACGAGGTCAAAGGAGAAGAAGACCGTGCCAGGGTGGAGGACGACGAGCGGACAGTTATGTCGGACATGGCCAAGAACAGGCAGCTCAAGAAGGAGCTCGAAATCTTTGTGGGTGGACTGAACCGCGACGCTGTCGAGGAGGATATTAGGAAGGTGTTTGGGCAGGTCGGTCATGTTGTGGAGGTCCGTCTCCACAAGGATTTCTCAACCAATAGGAATAAGGGGTTTGCGTTTGTCAAGTTTGCGACCAAAGACCAAGTTGCTCGGGCTCTTGCTGAGATGAAGAATCCTATGGTAATAATACCAGCACATCTCCTCATATTAATAGTAGAAAAATGCTATGATGCAGTGTTCTTTACCATTTGTTTGTTTGTTTGTTTGTTTGTGTGATCTGTCTGATATGTGTGTGAAAATTCCATTGACTGCAGATACATGGAAAACGCTGTGGCGTCACTGCTAGTGAGGACAACGATACATTATTCTTGGGCAATATCTGCAATACGTGGACAAAGGAAGCTGTATGTTGTTTTCCTCATATATTATGCAATCACGAGCCCTATACATAAGTAAGTAACCTGATTATAAGTTTGTACCTTTTTTTTTTCAGATTAAGAGAAGGCTCACTGCCTATGGGGTTCAAGGAGTTGAAAGCCTAACTCTTGTTCCTGATACTCAAAATGAGGGAAAGAGTCGGGGTTTTGCATTCCTTGAGTTTTCTTGCCACGCAGATGCCATGCTTGCATTTAAAAGGCTGCAGCAACCAGATGCTCTGTTTGGTCATCCTGAGAGAACTGCAAAAGTTGCTTTCGCAGAGCCAATAAAAGAACCAGATGCACAAGTTATGGCCCAGGTAGGTGCTTCAACTGCTATTACCATCCTCCTCTATCTCTATGAAGAATTGCTGCCTTCAAGAAGTGACTGAGTGTAGAAAGATTCGTTTGGACCTTCAGCAATGGTTTTAATACTTATATTTAGAATTTGAATTTTAGATCAGACATCTTATGTGGTGCATATAGTATGTTTTCTTTGATCCAACATCCAACATGTCTCTGTACAGAATAAGTTAATGTCTGTTGACCAAATGATTACCGCATTATTTCCATCTTACACTCCTTTCGTAATGTCCTTTCTTACATTCTAGTGTTTTGGAGGGAAAGATCCCAAAGTCTCCTTTATTATCTATTCTACATTTGGATTGTTCTCAATTGTTTGTTATTCATAGTTCATATCAAGCAATTACGCGAGCCTACGGTTTGTCATCCCATGGAATACCTTTTACACATTGCAGGTTAAGTCAGTTTTTATTGACGGTCTTCCACCATACTGGGATGAAGATCGTGTTAAGGAAAGATTCAAAGATTATGGTTTGATAGAACGAGTGGTGCTTGCTCGCAATATGTCAAGTGCCAAAAGAAACGATTTTGGGTTTGTAAACTTCTCAACCCACGAGGCTGCTCTTGCTTGTATTGAAGCCACCAACAACACTGAATTGGGTGATGATGGAAAATCAAAGGTATTTTCTGATTTGGATTAATGTCGTCTTTATTTTTGCGTAATAACTCCTTACACCAAACATCATGCTGACATATCCTTGTGTTAATGCTTAAGTGATAATTCTGGTGTTCTTGACTCAGCTAAAAGTAAGGGTTAGACTTTCCAACCCTCTACCTAAAAGTCAGGCTGTGAAAGGTGGAATGAGTGGAGGGTTTCGAATTGGATATTCTGGATCTGGGTTTAACAAGCCCGGTCAGTAATTGTATTCTCTCCTCAAATTTGGCTATTGCTTGTGCTATATGTGGATTTGTTGGTTAACTTTTATGATTGCACAGGTAGAGGTTTTATTAGGGGAAGATCTGCCCCACGCCGGGCAGGTTTCCATGGTGGTAGAGGTTTCAATAATCATTCCCTTGGTCGTGGTGGGAGATTTAATTCTGCAGTGAATAACAGTTTCGAAGCTTCACCCTCTGATTTCCGAGCCAGGCAGGCTCCTCCCATGTTTCGAGGTGGGCTGCCTACCGCGATTCAAAGTACTACTTTACTGTTGAACGCATTTTTTACACTGCTGACTATTATTGGCAGAGGATAGATGGGAACCTTCATCAGGAAGGCATGGTTCATTTGACAGAGGGCGGGGGAGAGGATATCCTCCGCCTAGAAGGCCGGCATTTGAGCCTGAGGCTGATTTTGGGGGACCCTTTGGTGAAAATCCATACTTGTACGCAGATGCTCGGCCTAGTGTTAAGAGGCCATACTCGCATATGGTTTGTTACAACATTTGTTACTATGTTAACTGCTAAGTAATCTCTGTTATTCTCTCCAGTGAACTTACTTTTTGTCTGATAGGAACCTGATCCTGGATACTTTGAGCCTGGTCCTCCCCGTGTGCGCCCTCGCTTTGACCATTATGACCAGCAATTTTCTGGAGGGGACGGCTACAGAGGTTGTAATCCTACCTTGGATGGAGCAAGGGCATGTTTTGTGATGCCTCTTTGATACTTCCTTGTGATAGCTACTCATTGTATGTTGCCATTGCAGAACCTTTTGAGATGGGGAGTGCTTATTCACGTGATTACTATGGCCCTCGTCCTGGTCGTGGTCCTGCCCCAGATGTAAGTATATGTCTTGTGTCTTTTGGTCATCCCTCCTTTTTGTCTAATTTTCTGGCTTGTACTTCTCTCCCATGTCATGCAGCAATATGGTAGAGGCACATTCCGACCACATTTTAGAGGCGGGCATTCTGGATTTAGAGGCAGACATTCTGGAGGCCGTGGGCATTACTACTAGGTGGTAGCACTACATGTCTTTTGTCATCTGGTGTGACTTTCTGTTACTGGTCCCCTTTGATATTTGCATTGTGCAGCACTAGCATCCATTTATATATGCAGCAGACTTGAGGTGTTGGTGGTGGTTCAGGACAGTAGTGTTTGGTAGTCAGAAACACCATGCCCCTGCTTGTTAGGTACTCGAGTCAGCTGGCTGTTACTGTTAGTTATTTTGATAATTACCGTTGCTGCAGGCCTTTGTGGAAAATAACTGTCCTTGTTAAAGGACATGTTTAGGGCGATGAATCTCATGTGAGGATATTGGTGGATGCTTTGGTTAGATGATTTCATGGATTGTGGATGTGGGAAGTGAATTTTGGACAATTAACATGATTTGGTTAAAGTTTCCTGATATTCCTGATCTTGGTGTGTCATGGTGATATGGAACTGATTCGGGGCTGTCCTTAGTATGATTTTCAATGATCATTGTGGGTTTAATATCTTGATTATTTAGTGGATCAAGTTATTTGGTGTTAATATCTTGATATCCAATTCTCTTTGTGGCAGTAACTATCATTAATCACAATATGGGGGGTGTGAGCATGATACTGCAGTTTACCGGAGTTGGTCAGTTAGACTTGTCTGAAGGTTCATTGGTTAGTTTGTTACTGTACATGAGTTGGGCCAAATCATGGCACTCTTAGGTAATGCTTGTTTGGAGACATGAGCTTGTCTGAAGGTGCATGATGACAGGATCTCGGCATGGATGAAGTAGAAGATGAATCGTGTTGGGTCCATGTTATACTCGGTGTGTTGGGGAGAGTTGGATTTTGTGCATCTTTTTGCATCTAGAAGTGGTGAGAGGGACTAGAAGAAAGTTTGTGATGGAATTCGATTGTAGTTGAAATCTTTTTGTGGTATATACTTGTACGTAAGACAGAGTGGAGTGATTACATGGTATTCAAACATGGTTCCTTTTGTTGCCACCTTGTCCAAAAGCTTGAGTATCCTTGTCCACCCAGGTGGTTCATTGAGTTCTTGTTTTATTATATAAAACATAAGTCTTTTCAAATCTTCATAATATCATGTCATGTATCCCATCCCATTATATAGCAGGGTTAAGCATACTACAACTATATTGTTTCCACTAAGAAATATATAAGGGTATCCTATTAGGATTTAACATAGCATAAAATATAGAAATCCTTTTCATGCATGTTAGAAAAATCCACTAAGTGTAATGAAAATAGTAGGACTTGGATGATAGTGTCACTTGCCTTTTTAGTAGAGAATGTTGGTTCACTTCTTGATCTTGTAAATACCACACTCTTCTAACTTCACTACAAATCAATCAAGCAAACATAGATTCAACTAGCATTCCAACCAATATTCAAACAATTTAACACACATAAAATAATAGAAACAAAGTCATGCATGCAAGCATGTAGTTTTATTTGCAAAGGTGGTTTTTACTAGGCTCTAAACATTGTAAGATTCAAAGTGGTCATTTTCTAAAGTGGTAAAACCATTTGCAAAAGGTTTTATCTATAAACCATTTTTAAATCAAATCATTATTTTATGTGGTTAAAAATGCTTTTAGCAAAGCAATATTCTTTTAAAGGGTTCACCAAATGTATTTTAATTCTCAAAACTTGGTGTTTAGGGTCAGAAGGTTTGAATCAAAACATCTTCCAAAGGTTTTACTCAAAAATCATTTCCATATCAAAATCAATATTTTTATTTGACTAGAAATGAGCTAATTCAAGTATTTATTCCTAAACTTCATAAAATTTATTTTTAAATCTATGATTTGGTTCCTAAGGTCAGTAGGTTCACAACAAACCAATTTGCAAAGATTTCACATTAAAATTATATCTAGATAATTTTTATAATCAAAATAAGTCTACACATGTTTCTGCAAATTTAACCAATTTACCAGAAGCAAATCATTAAACAAATTGCATGGTTGCAAAGTACTTGTTCTACTGATTCCATTGATATAAAATTTGCAAAATTTGGACGTGTAGATTTAAAGTTATGATTTTTACAAGTTTGCAACTTAATCAGATTCAAAATTCTGTTTTAAACAGAACCAGTGCCACGCGGCGTGATCTAATTGGCCGGTACCGCTTCGTGCGGATCGGCCTCTGTGGATCGTTGGATCTAACTTAAAACGAATGGATCAGGTGGGCGCGTATCGCTTCGTCTAGTTCTAATCTCATCCACTGGATTAACATCTAACGGCGTACAACGAGTTGACCTAACTCGAGCGGCGCTGGCGGCGGCGCTCTGGTGGCAGCGCTCTGGCGTGGTCGTCGCCGACGATGTACGACGCGAGAAGGCATGGGAGAGGGCTCATCGTGCTCGCAGGAAGGTGCTGAAGCTCAAGGTGGCGTTGGTTTGGCGAGGGGCGCTCGGAGCTGCTGGCAATTCCTCGTCGGAGTCGATGGCGACGTCGAGCACGCTCAGGTGTCTTCGGGGATGGGGCTGTAGATCGTTCCGAAGCAAAATAAGCGCACGGTTAGATGCGGGCTGGTCTGGGGAGGATGTGAGCATCAACTGGAGGTGCTGGAGCGGTCGAGGCTTACCTGGGGAAGGTCGCCGGAGACGAGTCAGACGCGGCGGCGAGTTGTGGTCGACGAAGCCGAGCTTACAGAGCGTGCGGGAGCGAATGGAGCACACGGGGAGATGCGCCAGGAGGTGGGAAGCAAGCTCGCGTGCAGAGGGAGGAGAGGGGTGGCTGGACGGTGCCGGAATCGGCCAGGAACCTCGTCGGAGACAGTGGCGGTTCAGCTCAAAATCGGAGCAGCCTAGGGGCAGAGAGGGAGAGGCGAGTGAGGGGAAAGAGAGGGAAGGCACGAGCGATTAAATTGGCGTGGTTACTGGGAGGAATCAAGGCCGCCATCAACGCGTATTCATCGTCGGAGTTAACTCGACTGCAACGGCAGGGAACATGGTCGCGGTTGAAGACGACGACATGCTGGCGTGGGGCCGTGCTGTCAGTGAGGTGGGAAAGGAGGGAGTGGGGTCCTGCTGTCTGTGACTCTGCGGGTGTGAGTTCGAGTGGAAAACGATTCGCAGTGGGGTGAGTTGGTGGGCTGCGTTGCTGGGCTTAGTGGGCTGGCCAGTTGGGCTGCGTCCGTTTCTATTTTTGTCTTTCTGATTGCTTTTTCTTTTTCTATTTTGATTTTCTGTTTTGATTTTCAAACTAACAATTCAAACAATAAATAAATTCAAACCTTTGCCAATCTTTGTATAATTTTTAGTTCTGTTTAACAACACAAACCAAAATCCAAAATAAAATAATTTTTTATTCTTTTAGGATCTATTTAATAATTAAATAAAATAGTTCTTAGTTATTAATTCAAATAGGATTTGATTTATTAAAATCTCCATTTGAAATCTAAATAATACCAAAATCAATTCAGTAGGTTTTATTTGAAAATATAAAACACTTGGAAATCTTGTTTAAAATAATTTAACAAGTTTTAGTGTTTAATTAAAATGGAAAGCCTTTACTTAAATAAAATTTGGATATTAATAAATCCTCATTATTTTATTTAAGTAGACCTTTATTCTTTTTATCAAATAGAAATATTTTATTTCAAAAGCTTGGCCAAGTTTTAATTTGGCTTTATAAAATAATCCTTATTTATAATTCTACCTTTTCTTTTGAAAACCAAATCTTTTTATTAAAAGATCCAAAATAGTAATTCCAACTATCAATACTTTATTTATTAATTGTTTATCTTTTTAAATCCCTTTAGGATTTATTTGATCAAATAGATTTGGATGTTTCCAATGGAATCAAAAAGTTTCTTCTCACCCTGAATTTCAACAAAGTTTTATTTTGTTTATTTAATTTTTCATATTTCAAAATTTGGAAATTTTTGGGATGTGACAGTTTTTGATATTAAAATTAACCTTTGAAAAAATATTTACGAAAACTGCATAGTGCCAAGGATTGATAGTCCGAGGTGGTAGATAGAGCATCAAACTTCCCACCTCGCATATAATGAACTTGCTGGGTAAAATTGTTACTCACTCTTTCCTTTGATCCCCTGCTTAGACTCCGAGGAGCCAGAAGACACCCCAATGTACACTGCTGAAGGACAGGAGGATGTCTACTATGAGGAACCAGACTTGTCCGGAGGAGTGGAAGGGGTGGACTACAAGATACACTACGGAGTGGAGGGCAACAAGTTTGAGTAGTTTCCTTAATTAAATAGTAAACCATATAAGCCGAGCAACACAAACTTTATACAATAAGTTGTTGACCTTAATTCTGGTTATGAGTTTGAAACTTGAATCTTCTACTGAAACTACTTAAGTTTGGTTTGTAAGTTCTAATAACTTGAAGTGTTGATCTTTTGGTCTTGTAATAATAAGGTGTGTATGTTTGTAATATGGATCCGCAATGTTTCTGTTGTACCACTCTGAGGGATGTGATATTTGCAGAACGATGTTCTATGAGTGTCATATCAACGACCATAGTGTACTACACATGCAGTGGTATGCTGGGTAACCGTACATTCTGCGCTCCATGCCAATAGATATGGTGTAGGTGCTCTCCGCAAAGGACAACGCAAAGGAAACGTTGGACACGAAGAAGATAACGCGTGTGGCATCGACCAAGTCTGGGAGTCTCTCCGTCCAAAGCTAAGCAAAGACTTTGACCACTTGCCATTCAAGAGCGAGGAGACGGTGGAGGACTTCTCCCTACACGTCTCCGCCACCGACACCAATCTCCAGACCCTTGGCAACACAAAGATAGCGATCGATGTCGTGCAGAAGATCGTGCCACCCAGGTATTCACATATGTCATGCTCTATTGAAACACTTCTCGACTTGAAAGATCTCTGGATCGATGAGTTCACTACTAGGGAAAACAGTACCTGAGGCCCACCTATTTTCGTTACCCGTGGCGCACTACTGGTGCGCCACTAAGCTTGCGCCACAGGTAAAAGTTAGCCATGGTGCACTAGGTGGTGCGCCACGGGTAGCCATGGTGCACAACCTAGTTCACCACGGGAAGGTATTTGCGGTGCATCATGGGTATGAATTTCAAATTTGAAAAAAGCAGGATCTAGATCACGCCATAGCATACCACCGCAAAGAGGTGTGGGACTCCGTGCACACAACCTAGCACGGAGGTGGGCGAAGAAGGTCATATTCGGAGGTGGGTACAGGAGATCGCGGTCAGAGGTGGGCATAGCCGGAGAGAGAATGAGAAGGGAAGAAGGAAAAGAGGAGGAGAAGGAGAAAGAGAAGGGAAGGAGAAGTAGAGGAGGAGGATAAGGATAAGAGGACGATAAGGAGAAGGGGAGGAGAAGTTTTCCTCCAGGAGGAGAAGGTGAGGAGAAGAAGGGAGGAGAAAAGGAAGAAGACGGAAGTATAAGGGGTAGTAGAGCAAGGACTATCGGAGCAGCGGTGGCGGCAAAGATGGATCTGAGACACGTTTCTAGAAAGATAAGTGGCTAGATAATGCTACGCTCATGGAATAGTATCTAACACTGTACAATATTGTTCGTCATAAGGATGATATAATCACCAAAGTGATGGAGTCCTCTCCCGCGAATGTGACTTTCAGAAAAGATTTAATTGGACTCAGACTTATTTCTTGGAATGCCTTGCTTCAACACTTGAGACTTGTCCATTTAGTGCATCATACATACCTTGCTTCAACACTTGAGACTTGTCCATTTAGTGCCTAGGATCGGAATACAATAACCCTAGGCATTTTTACAGTTTCTCGTGATAATATGTAATTCTCCTTATGGATGTGTGCACACTAATTACACAGAGGTGGGTGTAAGGCTTAAACTATTTTAGTAAAAAAATCAACCTTCATTGAAAACTTCTTCATACTAGGGAAAAGATAAGATCACAGAGGCAAGTGGTTATTTTGTAAGTGTCCTTATGCTGAAACTTATGCAAGTTGTAATGACAATCCTATGCTCATTTCACATCCAAAGGTAGTTCTCCGCCTCTTCAGCCGTTGCAACCACCATACCACGGAGCGCCCTGGTGCCTGGCTCCGGGGGGGGGGGGTGATCCAAGGTGCTTCCCCGGGTTTTGTGAATCAAGGTGTGCCGTTAGCTAGGGGTCCTTCAATCAACCAGTTGGTAGGGCGGATGCTCTACCGCAGTTCTCTATGGGTGTGGATGCGGCTACAGCCGTGCCTCCTAATAAGTTGTTGTCTCAGTCTTAGGCGAATTAGGGTCCAATGATACAGCCGGGCATGCAACAGTACATGTACCCGCAGATGCATGCTCCTGGTTTGTATGTCTCACCGTACCCGACACCGGTGCATGGAGCTTAGTATCCGACCCCCTACTAGGATCCAGGCACATCAGATCCATCCTCAGTAGTTTCACCAGGGACATCAGAGTACTCCCCTTACGCCTCCTGTTGTCACTTCGCATGTAACAAATGCTGCACCTACGACCGATGCTGGTGGAAAGAAGAATCAAAAGTTTGTTCGTTGTTGGAAGTGTGCGGTTAATTGATGGTTGTGAAATATAGTCATCCACGTCCACATTTAAACTAGATAGTATTTATATATTTGATGAAATATCTCTCTAAACCCTTCCACTAATGCCTAATGATCAAATGGGTATGCAATCCTTTCTTGCTATTTTTCTATGCACAGACAGTGACTTATGATGCTACATAAATGCTAAAGATACGAGATTTCCAACACGTCAAAGAAACCAGGAGCCATGAATTGGATCAGGACGACTTAACGACCAACTATACGGCGGGAAATTTATTCCGACCGTATAGTTGGCATCAAATCCATTAGGTTAAATAGAACAACTTTCATGAAGGAACCCCTATATAAAGAGGCTTCAGGCGATGGGAAAACCGCTTATTTTTTACCTCAACTCTCCCTACCACCAGAAGTCGCCACGCCAGAGGAATAGATCTAGATCTAAATCTCCAAACCCTTCTCCACCACCATAGCCATCTTAGATCTCTTCTCTAATTGGAGAAATTTTAAGAATATTTGATATCAACCTTATGATCTCTATTACAATGTTTATGATTGTTGATTTCATATCTATGTGTGAGTAATTCTCTTTCGGCTAAGGGCTTCGGCCTAGCCATGGAGCTTTTTGTGCATGTTATTTATCAGAGATGGGATCATGTATTAGTTTGCATGACATGATGATTGTAGTACCCTCTCTTGCCTCGATCTAAGGACTTGTCACGTACCCAAGACCCTGAGGATTGTTTCAGGTATAGGGAGTGTGAGTAATGACTAATCTGTAGGTTGGGAACTCCAGTGATAGAAGGCGTAGTACAGCTGTATGTGAGGGATTTACTTGGGATTAACGGTGACATAACTATGCATATCAGAACTTCTATGGATGAGACTAGTAGGTTATTGCTATAAGCGGTTGCAGAGGCGATAACAATTATGGATGCACCGCCCATATATAATTATCTTGCTCTAACGATTACATGCATACTTTATTATTATCTATTATTCCATCGGATGTTTTGCACAACTACTGGTGAAAACCGAAGACCCTAGGCCCTCTCTCTATCCATCATCAACAACAACAAAAAGATCGCAAACTCTTAGTCCGGTGAAAACACAAAAGGAATTCTAAAACTCTCGAAGGTCCGTTTAAGTAATCTCACTTTGCTTTCTGCTTCCTAAGGATTCGATAAACCTAGGTCTACTAGGGAAAAAGAGCTATACTACATCCGTAATCCGGATCGAAGGTATCATTAATACACATGCGTCTAATGACTGTAAGGTAGTTCACTATTTATACATCTATGATAACTCTGCCCATCCCATCTTGAGATGCCCTATGCTTAAGCAACCACGCCTCACTCCATATATGGTTGGTATTGGTGTAACACCCTCGGATCGGTCCTATGCAAGTCTTAGCGATTCCCGCCAAACCCGCATAGAAACGATTCAAAGGCACCCACCAGGCACTTTCGTGCGGGTAGAAAACGAAGTAATATCATTACACAATAGTCCACGATGGAACCCACAGAACAAAAATATACAACAATTCAAGAATCCAGATATACAGGACAAAGATCCAAATCACCTTGAAATCAATACAGCGTCCGAGTACGGACAAGATGCAAATTGAGCTAAGAGCCCTGAAGAATAACCAATGGCGTCCATAACCCTGCCCAGGCCAAGCCGGAAGGGTAACCCTGCTAACGACGTCGATCTCAAACCTGCTTAAACAAAAGGGGTGCCGACAAAGGGCAAAGGAAAAAGAGAGCGGTCAGTACTGAGGCCAGTACACAGCGAGACTAGAATTCGGCGGTCCTCGCCTACATAGGTATGGTGGACTGAAGCGGCAGCGGAGCATGCGCTAAACAACCTATAGAGACTCAATACATCTGTCGGCTATCAGAGAGAGATGAGAAAGACCTATCCGGAACCAACCTGATACTACCACCAATCATATCCATCCTGGTATTTCCCCCTCGAGACCAAACGAGGAAGTCATGCCGAGGAAAACTCACACGGTTGGCAATTTTATTCATTCTTTCCACAATGGTTATCCAATTTACTAGTCATATCAGATACAAGTCAAATTTATAACAGTAAGCTTTAGTTATAGTTGTCTATGATCGAGAACTATGCTCCAAGTCGTTCATAACTGCGGACACGGCTTTTCGAAAAGATTTAACCCTGCAGGGGTGCACCAAAGTTTCCACACGCACTTCGACCCTTGTTGCCAGATCAATTAACATACTTCCATAGGTATGTCGGCGGGGCCTAGGACACGACGCTTTCCCAAACCCAAAGCAAGTACATGGGGGCCACCCGAAAGAGCTACCCGTACGAGGTATAGCTAATCCTCCTCGTATGGACTCTAGGGTTGTGTACACTTGCACGGGAGCAGAGGTCATGGAAAATATATTCCTGTGACAGAGTGCCGCACCTACGCAACAGTAATAAACGCTCATCGAGCAACAGGTAATAAACATGGCATAACATGACATACATGGCATAACGTGGCATGAAAACTTCAAACTAGTTTGTGGCCCCCAGTATAGTACTTTGAAATCAGGTACTAAGCCGATAGGGGTTCCCACACACCCCACATGTGGTTAGCGCGCTCAGTCTCAGAACAGGTGTCAAGAACTCGGGTCCTAGGTGGACACAAGTGGGCGGTTAACAACCAAATCTCAACTATTACCCATCGGTGCCTCTTCATTAATTATATCAATTTTAATATTTAAGTAACCAGCTGTAATTAAACTCACGATCATCTCCACCTTTATGAATATGCCAACCCCCAACATTAGTGTAACATCAACAACGCGAAACAACACCTAAGCAAGCGACTACGACTCGCAAGGCCAACTGTCTACCCAAGCAACAGGAAATAGGAGGTGTCTAAGGCAATATAAAGGATGCAAGGATATATAAAAGGGTACAGAATCTAAAGCAATGCAATACGGATAGCAATAGATCAACAGGAGAAAGTAAATACTATAAATATAAAATAGGTAGAAAGAGGATGAATGCTCGCCTGAGAAACATTGCCGAAGATATATCAAAAGAACTTGTCAAAGCTCACAACATCTCATCGTCCTATCCAGGAAGAAGCAAATCACTAAAAGGAACAAGCGATGAAATAATTACAACTAATGCAAAAGATCCGGCATGATTATAATATATATGCATGACAAGATAATATAACGCAACATGCTTCTATAACACCACTGGATTTAAGTGGCCAACAAACAAAACCTTGCAATATTAAATTAAAATAGCCACATTTACTTCATGTTTGCTTGCGTACCACTTTAGTACGTAGAAGATACTTGATGCGAAAGGCGTGCATGAAGGCAGATATTGATTCCTTGTATTTTTCTAAGCAAAAAGGAGTTACTTGCATAAATCATTCTTATAATTGGCAAAACTTTGTAATGTCCAAAAGGCGAAATTCCCACATATTTTATAAGAACGGTGTACGTTTTCTAAAGACAGGTTACAGGAGACAGGAACAAAGTTCAGAGTGGAACGATTCATTCAGGGTGTACATAGCTGAATCAACATATTTTATACCAGCACTAGCAGCTCAATCAAAACGCAAAACCAGCTAGCTGCAAATAAGGTCGATCGTGTTGTGCATACTCAGTTAACTAAATAAGAAAAACGAAACCAAAAGACTTCCTGTGCATCCTGGAACACACGCAAGGGAGCAACCAAATACCCGGCTCTGATTCTTAAGAAAAAGAAGGGGTATGCTGCTCTAAAAGGGGGCACTCGAAATGGTTCTTGTCAGCTATGATGCAACAACATGAAACGGCGACGACCCAAACCAGGAGCCGTGGCCATGATCTGGCTAATAAGAGAATAAAGAGGCGCGTTGGTTCCAACCAGTGAGACTGCTATGGTTGTTGATTAGCATTCGGCCGGTGCAAACTAATTTAAATAGAGCGACATAACTAGCATAGTCTGCTGAATCAAAACACGCGACGCAAAAACCAGCCAGACGAATTTGTTCGAGGAGGTGCGGTGCAACGCGCGCAGACATACATTGTGCAACTGAGGCGAGCTTGCTCCCCAGCCTGAGTGCGTGTGCGCCTATAAGGACAACAACCAGGACCGAAGCTCGCGCTTGACCATGGAGACATGCTGCAGGTGGAGCACGACAGGAATGATGGCGTCGGCGTGCACATGAGGTGCTCGACTAAACGTCGCGTTGGCATAGACATATGAACGAGACGGGAAACAGGGCAGGGAGAAGCGGCTGCTCACCCAGAGTTCACTGGCAAGACGACCTGGCTCGATGTGGACGATGACGGCAGCTAAGATGAAGCTCTTGACGCGGACGAGATGAAGCAATGCAAGATGCAAACGAACAGAGTAAATGCAATGCAATAATTTTCAATGATCCATACAAGGTGGCATGATAATCATGATGATCATGTCATGATGATGCAATAAAGTAAAAGAAAAAGGAAATTATAATTGGATAATTCCCGGGGTGCTACAATTGGCAACGAGCGGACTTTGTTTACATAGTTTCCCTGATGTTGTGGTTCATGATCACTTGGCGCCTAGCCAGACTCCTATTGCTCTTGTGCAAGTTTTTGGACAGCTACGGATGTTGTTCACTGATAGATTGCTAGGAGATGCTCTGTTCGTGATCCATGAAAGTGGGAGGCTTAGACGTATGGACATACTGCTTTCTTATTGAGGTTCCCGTCTTTTAAGGACCTCGACAGAGTTGACGGGATTCAGATGTCGGTACCTCTCAGTACCTCCACTACTGGAAAAAGGGTCTTCGGTTCGATGTGAACAATGCCAGTAGTCCCGGCCTGTCACAGCCCGTGACTAGTGCTAGCACTAGTCCCGGTCCGTGAGGCCTCTAACGGCTAGAAATGGCCGTAGACACTAGTCCCGGGCCGGACCAGATCTCTAGTTCCGATCCGTAATACGACCCGGGACTAATAGAGCAGGCCAGCTGGTCTTTTCGTGGACTATTAGTTCCGGGTCGTATCACGGTCCGGGACTAGTTGTCCACCACTATATATTCTGCTTCCTATCCAGCTGCCCTAAAGCATATGGTGGCCATTTTTCTTAAAGAAACAAGCGAGTTCATGCCATTTTTTTCTCAAGATTTGTCAAGATTTAGTTTTTAACCCCTAAATCCAAAGCTTTAAAAGGTTAGAACTTCATTCTTTCATCTCTTATTGCTACTTTAGCTCTATAATGCTCTAGAAGCATAGAGATATGGATCAATGCATGCATGCTCTAGAAGTAGAAGAATTTTGATATATATGTGTAACAAATTTTGATTAGGCACATAGTTACTGAAAATTGAAATGTGTAATTTTAGAGTTTCAGAGCTTAGAATGGAATGAGGTTTTCACTGATAGAACAATAATAAAAAACTCCACATTTATCATGTTAATTGTTTTCTCCAATTCATAAATTGATGCATGTAAATTTTTCAAAATTCAAAATTGATGCTCTAGAAGCTCTCAATATAACTTGTAATAATTTTATCATGTTGTGTAATGGTTTTTGATATACTTTTACTATAATGCAGATGGTCCGGGAATGGATGTACGGTACTGACCGATGCTCTGGCGAGTTCATTAGTGGCGTGCATGAATTCATCCGTGTTGCTGATGCAAACAAGCGCAATGGTTTTGTATTCTGTCTATATAGTGGATGTAGGAATCAGAATGATTACTCTGACTCAAAAACCCTTCATAGCCACCTGTTGAAGTCCGGCTTCATGCATAGTTATAATTGTTGGACCAAGCACGGAGAGCGAGAGGGGTTATAATAGAAGACAATGAAGAAGAGGAGGATGACAACTATCATGGTTTCCCTGAGTACGGAGATACTTCCATGGGGGATGCTGAAGGGGAGGATGAAGAAGAGACACATGATGAACCCGCTGATGATCTTGGTCGGACCATTGCCAATGCACGAAGAGACTATGAAACTGAAAAGTTGAGGGAGAAGTTCAATCACATGTTAGAGGATCACAAAAAGTTGTTGTACCCAAATTGCGAAAATGGTCTGAAAAAGCTGGGCAGCACACTGGAATTCCTGCGATGGAAGACTGAGTGTGCTATACCTGACTCCTCATTTGAAAAGTTGCTGAAAATGATGAAGAATATGCTTCCAAAAGATAACGTATTGCCCGCCAGTACGTACAAAGCAAAGAAGGCTGTCTGCCCTCTAGGTTTAGAGGTTCAGAAGATACATGCATGCCCTAATGACTGTATCCTCTACCGCGGTGAGGAGTACGAGAATTTGGATGCATGCCCGGTATGCACTTCACTTCGGTATAAGATCAGACGAGATGACCCTGGTGACGTTGAGGGCGAGCCCCCCGGAAGAGGGTTCTTGCCAAGGTGATGTGGTATGCTCCTATAATACCACGGTTGAAACGCTTATTCAGAAACAAAGAGCACGCCAAGTTGTTGCGATGGCATAAAGAGGAACGTAAGTCAGACAGGATATTGAGACACCCCGCTGATGGGTCGCAATGGAGAAAAAATGATAGAAAGTACCCGGACTTTGCAGATGACGAAAGGAGTTTAAGGTTTGGTCTAAGTACAGATGGCATAAATCCCTTTGGGGAGCAGAGCTCCAGTCACAACACCTGGCCCGTGACTTTATGCATCTATAAACTTCCTCCTTGGTTGTGCATGAAGCGGAAGTTCATTATGATGCCAGTGTTGATCCAAGGTCCGAAGCAACCCGGAAACGACATTGATGTGTACCTAAGGCCATTAGTTGAAGAACTTTTATAGTTGTGGCACGAACCCGGCATACGCGTGTGGGATGAGCACAAGCAGGAAGAATTTGACCTCCAAGCATTGCTTTTCGTAACAATCAATGATTGGCCTGCTCTTAGTAACCTTTCAGGACAGTCCAACAAGGGATACAATGCATGCACACACTATTTAGATGAGACTGAAAGTATATATTTGGAACATTGTAAGAAGAATGTGTACAATGAGAATCATCAATTTCTTTTGGCCAATCATCCCTTAAGGAAGAAAGGCAAGCATTTCAACGGTCTGGCATGTCACCAGACGAAGCCTAAGGAGCGTACCGGTGCTGATATATTTGATATGGTCAAAGATTTGGATAAAATAGTAACCTTTGGAAAGGGTCCTGGCGGAAAATCTGTTCCGAAGGACGCTGAAGGACACGTACCCATGTGGAAGAAGAAATCTATATTTTGGGAGCTACCATATTGGAAATTCTTAGATGTCCTCTCTACAATCGATGTGATGCATGTGACGAAGAATCTTTGCGTGAACTTGCTAGGCTTCTTGGGCGTGTATGGAAAGACAAAAGATACACCGGAAGAACGAAAGGACCATCAACGTATGAAAGACCCATATGGCCTGCATCCAGAATGGTTAAGGTCATGCCAGCTATGCTCTTACCAAACAAGAGAAGGAAATATTTTTTGAATGCCCGAGCAGTATTAAGGTCCCGTCTGGCTTCTCGTCGAATATAAAGGGAATAATAAATATGGCAGAAAAAAGTTCCAAAACCTAAAGTCTCATGACTGCCACGTGATTATGACGCAAATGTTTCCGATTGCATTGAGGGGGCTTCTACCTGATAATGTTCGAGTACCCATTATGAAGCTATGTGCATTCCTCCATGCAATCTCTTAGAAGATAATCAATCCTGAAGATCTACCACGGTTACAGAATGATGTGGTCCAATGTCTTGTTAGTTTTGAGTTGGTGTTCCCACCATCCTTCTTCAATATTATGACGCACCTGCTGGTTCACCTAGTCGAAGAGATTTCCATTCTCGGTCCTGTATTTCTACACAATATGTTTCCCTATGAGAGGTTCATGGGAATCTTAAAGAAATATGTTCGTAACCGTGATATGCCAAAAGGAAGCATCTCCAAGGGCTATGGAACAGAGAAGGTCATTGAATTTTGTGTTGACTTTGTTCCTGACCTTAGGCTGATTGGTCTTCCTCAATCGCGGTATGAGGGGAGACTGAGTGGAAAGGGTACTCTAGGAAGGAAATCAATAATATGTAGGGACATACATTCTTACACCGAAGCACATTACACAGTTCTACATAATTCTATCTTGACAGCCCCATATATCGAGGAACACAAGAAAATCTTACGCTCCAACAACCCTGGAAAGCATGACTCTTAGATTAGAGATGAACACATGAAGAGTTTCAGCGGTTGGTTGCAACATCTGATAAAAAACAACACTCTTGGAGAGCAGCTATACTTGTTGTCTAGGTCACCATCTTCGACTATATCGACTTTCCAAGGGTACGCGATAAATGGGTATACATTTTAGACGATCTCCCAAGATAAAAAGAGCACCAACCAAAACAGTGGTGTCCGCTTTGATGCAACAGACAACAATGGGTCAAAGACCACATATTCTGGTTACATAGAGGAGATATGGGAACTTGACTATGGACCTACTTTTAAGGTCCCCTTGTTTCGGTGCAAATGGGTCAAGCTGACAGGAGGAGGGGTTGAGGTAGACAAGAAATATGGATTGACATCATTGGATCTCAACAATCTTGGGTACTTAAACGAACCATTCGTCCTAGACAATGATGTGGCTCAGGTTTTCTATGTGAAGGACATGTCTACCAAACCTAGAAAAAGAAAAAATAAGAAAAAGAACACAACAGATGATGAGCCAAAGCGCCACATAGTTCTTTCAGGTAAAAGAAACATTGTGGGAGTGGAGGACAAGACAGACATGTCAGAAGATTGTGATAAGTTTCATGAAATTCCGCCCTTCGCAGTGAAGGATGACCCAAGCATGATGTTAATGAATGAAGATGCTCCATGGATACGTCGGGATCAGAAAGGAACACACGCGAAGAAATGATGTGTAATAATTGTAACATTTTATGAGTGAAGATGCTCCATGTGTTCATTTTTATGGTGTTGTCTGCAAACCATCTTGAGTGTGTTAGTCCTGTTTTGTGGCTGGACCGGGACTAAAGGGGGGCCTTTAGTCCCGATTCGTACTTACCATTAAGATCTGATCTCCAAACGCGTGTGGTCACATATTAGGGAGTGCCTCTATGACCAGTTTCTTGGAGATGCCGGCGGACTGGGCTCTGGCGGCATCTTCCTAAAACTGGCCGTAGTGGTGTCCCTGCTCTCGAAAACCATCTTGCAGCTTGTAACTTCTTTAACTAGATCAATACGCCTGGGAGCTAACTAATTTTACATATTAGGGAGTGCCTCTATGACCAGTTTGTTGGAGATGCCGGAGGACTGGGCTCCTCCGGCATCTCCCTCAAACTGGCCATAGTGGTGTCCCTGCTCTCAAAAACCATCTTGGAGATGCCTCAAACTGGCTAGAGGACTGGACTCACAAGGATGCCTATTTATAGTACAAGCAACTCGACATAGTGTCGACACTCACGACATAATGTCGACACTCACCCCCTATTATTAGTGCTGACTCATGTTTGGTCCCGGTTGGTGTCTCCAACCGGGACTAAAGGTTCATCTTTAGTCCCGGTTGGTGACACCATCCGGGACAAGGTACAAGCCACACGACATAATGTCGACACTCACCCCTATTATTAGTGCAGCCTGGCCCAGTCTGCTGCAATCCCTTCAGTCGCGGTTGGTTTCTCCAACCGGGACCAAATATGAACCCTCACTTTATAGACATTTCCCTCTATTTATAGGCCTTTTACTCTATTTATAGGCTGCTCGATCCAGCCTGCCCGCCCTTTCCTCTATTTATAGGTTGCTATATTTATAGGACTTTTCCTCTATTTATAGGGAGACCGTCATGGCCACCCACACATACACACATTCTTGGTTTATTAGTTTCAATACATTTATTGGTTTCAATACTACAACATTTTGATTGTTGTAGGCAGGTAGAAAAAACAGTATTTGATCACCTGAGCGAACTCACAAGAATACAACAACATCTTCATATTTAGTCCCGGGACTAGGTAACACTCAAGACATTTATTAATATTAAAAACCGGGACAAACCGGGACTAGCTAACACTTAGGACTAAAGCCGCCCCTTTAGTCATAATCATGCCTAGTCCTATAGTACGGAGCTTCAGGGTCTTCTTCGTCATCGTCATCATCATCGTCATCGTCATCGTCACCTGCCACTCCGGGGATCCTCAGCCCAGCCATGGCATATACCGGGGGCACCTGCCACTCCGGCCTCGGATTCATGGCGGGCGGGAGAGGGGTCTCCTGGAAGACGATGCCGCTACCGCCAGGCGGGGGAGGGGCCTTCTTGTGGCTCTGTGGCGGGTGGACTTGTGGGCACCGCAGGCGAGGATGGTCTCCCTCGGCGATGTAGCGCATCACTCCGATGATAGTACGGTTCGTCCACCATAGATGACGACCGGCTTCGTTGTGGTTCACCGGGGGCGGGCCATCACCCTCGTACCTGGCGAGCTCCCTTTCCCGCCAGTTAGCGAAGAAGGCATTCCAGGTGTCGTAGTTGTCGGGATCCCACTAGGGATCCATCCGTTGCTTCGGCGTGAGCTCGTGGTAGAAGTGGTTCATGATGGCCGCCCGGCATGCGGAACCTTGAGGGACAGGAGGGACATGAACCCCTCCAGTGCTCAGCATCCAGCCAGCGGGCGGCCGGTAGCCCAGAGGACAAGGGTAGCTGGAGGCGCACAGCACCTCGGTCTCCTCGAGGGTCAGAATGGCCCAATAGGCGCTGTCCATTGTTCTAAGAGAGGAAGGTGTGGATGTGTGGATAGCCATGGCACGATCACCCTAGATATAGAGGGAAAGGGTGGGGAAAACTTGGCGGGAAGCTTTGAGAAATGGCGGGAAATATCTTTAGTCCCGGTTAGTGACTACAACCGGGACTAAAAGCTCTGGTAAAAAGGAAAGGGCGGTTAAACTTGGCGGAAAACGGTGGGAAATGGCGGGAAATATCTTTAGTCCCGGTTAGTGACTACAACCCGGACTAAATGGATATTATATTAAGATTCTATATATTTTCTAATAATAATAGACATATTATTTGGATTTTTACAATAGGAGATATGATTTTCCAAAGTTTTATATTTGATTTGAATTAAAAAATAAAATTTACAAATGAAATAATTTATAAATGATGCAAACAGATGTATGGATATTACATTAAGGTTTTTTATATTTTTTTGATAATAATAGATATATTATTTGTTTTATTTGGATTTTTACAATAGAAGATATGATTTTCCAAAGTTTTATATTTGATTTGAATTAAAAAAAGAAAATTTACAAATGAAATAATTTATAAATGATGCAAACAGATGTATGGATATTATATTAAGATTCTTTATATTTTTCTGATAATAATAGACATATTATTTGTTTTATTTGGATTTTTATATTAGAAGATATGATTTTCCCAAGTTTTATATTTGATTTGAATTAAAAAAAGAAAATTTACAAATGAAATAATTTATAAATGATGCAAACATATGTATGGATATTATATTAATATTTGTTTTTTTCTGATAATAATAGATATATTATTTGTTTTATTTGGATTTTTACAATAGAAGATATGATTTTCCAAAGTTTTATATTTGATTTGAAATAAAAAAGAAAATTTACAAATGAAATAATTTATAAATGATGCAAAGAGATGTATGGATATTATATTAAAATTCTTTATATTTTTCTGATAATAATAGACATATTATTTGTTTTATTTGGATTTTTACAATACAAGATATGATTTTCCAAAGTTTTATATTTGATTTGAATTAAAAAAGAAAATTTACAAAAAACAAACTAGTCGCGGGTCGTGGCTCGACCCGGGACTAGAGGGTTCCTACGCGCGCAAAAACGAAACGTCCGAAAAACACACTAGTCCCGGGCCGTGGCTTAACCCGCGACTAAAGGGGGGGTCTTTAGTCGCGGGTTAAGCCACGACTCGAGACTAGTGACCCTCTAGTCCCGAGCGGTGGCTGGACCCGGGACTAAAGGGGGGTCCCTATATATTCCGCGCACCACCGCCCACGCCCAGCACTTGGCATTCTCGACGAAGAAGAAGCACTCACAGACGAAGACAAAGCACGCAGGGGAGGTCCTGTTCGATTCCACCGCCGCTCCGCCGTGCATGCTCCGTCGTGTTGCCGCTCCGCCGTGCACTGCTCAGTTTCATGCTACTGTGCGCCGCCTCGCCGCCTAGCCGATCTGCCGTGCTCTTCGCCTTGTCGTGCCGCCGCGCGCTGCCTCGCCGCCTCGCCGTGCCGTCGCACGCCGCCCCGTCGTGTCGCCGCCTCGCCGTGCCGCCGTCACGTGCTGCCTATGGCGTCGGTGAGAGCTCGAGGGAGGGGTGTGGGTTTTTTGTTGTAATTATTAGCTAGGGTTATTAATTAGCTAGGGTTATTAATTATAATTAGAATTATTGTTTTAGTTATTAGGATTAGGATTAGGATTTTAGGATTATTGTTTAAGTTTTTTTTTGTTTTAGTTATTAGGATTATATTGTTTTACCACAAATAATATTAGGATTATTATAATTAGGATTATTGTTTTACCACAAATAATATTAGGGTTGTTGTTTTTTTGTTTAACTTATTAGGATTATTGTTTCACCAAAAATAATATTAGGGTTATTGTTTTTTTGTTTTAGTTATTAAGATTATTGTTTTACCACAAATAATATTAGGGTTATTAATTAGGGTTATTGTTTTTTATTAGTTATTAGGATTATTGTTTTACCGCAAATAATATTAAGGTTATTAATTAGTGTTATTAGGGTTATTGTTTTTTTAGTTATTAGGGTTATTGTTTTTTCTAACCTGTTTAACTCTCTTTCTGTTATAGTTAATTAAGTCATGGATCCATCCGAAGATCCTGGTCGCATTAGTGAAGGTTTTCTTCAGGGCATGATAAGAGGTGAAATTCCTCTTAATATTACTACCGGCGAAGATATTTTGCTCGAGGAAGAGATATCCTCATATCTGAATCCATCTGGTGATGGACTAGAGGAAAACCTAGTGTACCAAGGGGAAGAACAGATGGACGAAGGGAAAACAAATAACAACAATAATGATGGCCCCTCGATAGGATCCGACGAGGTACATATATATATATATAAAGCCTCGTGTTACCTCTATTCATTAACTGATCTAGATATATCAATATATATATTAATCACTCTCTCTTCTTATTTTAGCCCACCAGATCGAAGCAATCGACAGCTCGAACGAAACGAGGGCCGAACAAAAAGTTGGATGGTAATCAGAGGTTCACCATCGAAGAAATAGATGATGATGGTGAACCGATTGCTTCAGATAAGCACCGGAGGATGTTTACAAATCAATGTGGGGTGCTTGTTAGGGACAACCTGCCGATCACCATCCAAGAATGGAATAAGTCAAAGAAACCCGATGAAGAATCCAACAGCTATGTCACCAATGATGTCAAAGATGACCTTTGGTAGAAGCTCATAGCGCATTTCATACTACCTCCAGAGTATGAAGAATTTGAGGCAGATGGTATTACCCCAAGGCTGGGTGGGCTTGAAAATAGAGCGAAAGTCAAGGAGTAGGCTCTGAGCAAGGTGGCTGAACTGTACCGGAACCACAAGAAAAGTTTATACGCGAAATATGTCACGAAAAAAATACTCTAGACTTCAAAGGAGCAAACGAGAAATTGAGAGAACAGTGGCCCAATTTTGTACAGTACAAGCAATCTGATAAAGCAAAGGCAAATTCGGCAAAGAACGCGTTAAATGCTGCCCAAAAGAAATACCATCATAAAATGGGGACATGTGGCTATAAGAGTGCCGTCCCTAGGTGGGAAACTATGGAGAATGAAATGAGGGCTAGAGGCGTCACTCCTGGTACAGATGTATGGCCGGAGAGGTCAAAGCATTGGTGGTACGGGCACGGGGGATCGTTGGACCCATAAATAGGGAAGACATTATTTCATGAAAAAATTCTAAAACCCTCTGAAGACCTTGTTCAAGCAATGAATGATGCTCAATTGGGATTGTTCCGTCCCGAGAGAGAGAAAGACGAGCTGACACGCGCCCTAGGGAATCCTGAAAATGGAGGACGAACACGAGGCAAAGGCGCCCGTGTCTCATGGAATAAAGGGTTTCCTCAGTACGATGCCAGTTACAGAAGCCGTCAGAGAAAGAAGGACCGGGAGGCAGACCAGATCTCCAGGGTAGAGCAGGACCTAGCTGATCTGAAGAACCTCATGTAAGAAATTAGACAAAGGCCACCGTCATCAACTCACCTACAGGCTGATGATCCTACATTGGATCTTAGCCAGCGGAGAAGCAGTGTGGCTTCCACGGAGGTCCGGCTGATGATCAAGTAGTGCTGGATGATGCACCGACTCCTCGCTACCCCGTGGATGATGTCAGAGAGATGGCACAATGTGAGCTACATCAGCCAATGAACAACCTGTCCTTCAAGGTGGCGATCATCACTGCTTTACCTTGTCTACCTGGAGCACTCCATCATTCACTTCCGATTCCACCTGGCTATGCTCGTGTCACGGTGGATGACATAGTGGAGGATTTTGTGGACCTAGAGATTGATATCGCTACGCCTGAAGGCCTTACAAAACTAGGAGATGTCAAGCGCAACATCATTCTATGGAAGAATAAGTACATCATGTTTCCAGGCTCGGCACCAAGGCCACCGACTCCGAGGAATCCAAGTCCACCCCGCATTGAATATCGTCAACCTCCAAGTCCACCCCAACCCGATTATCGTCAACCTCCAAGTCCACCCGCCCCGCTGACGATCGCCGCAGCAGGAGTACATCAACTCGATCTTCGCCTCTGTGCAATACTCGATCTCCACCTTCGCCTTTGTGCAGTACAACTACCTCGTCGAAGAAATGGAAGGTCGACGCTCCCCCGTGCCCCACATCGAAGAAAGGTCAAACGGCGAAGATAGTCGACATCCCGCCGACTCTTCCAAAGAGACCTTATGACAAGACCGATGAGGAAACTAACGCGGATGTGGCTGCCCAAGTTAAGGCGCATTTTGCACCTAAAAAGCGTGAGCCAAAGACAGTATATGATGAAAAAACCAAAAAGTGGGCTCAGTCCTTTCTTGAGCAACCATCCCAGATATCGATGAATCTGGAATCAGACTATGACCGGTAGATTATTAAGCAAGCACAGAAAAAAAATCACAAGTGCAAAAAGCGGGAAGCAAGTTGCATAGATCGGAGCATAGAAGAATCAATCGGTCGCCCCGCTCAAAGTCATTTCAGACCTCGACAAGGCCTTCAGAGCTGAAATAGATATGGACATGCAAAAAATGGACCCCAGAGCTCATACTAATGCTGCACTAATGGGCATCACTGTATCGCAGGCCAAAACACTTGCTACCGAAGCAAATATGTCTCTTGGTCAATATTTAGGCTATGAAGATACGCTAGTGGGTCAGATGGTATGGAAGTATGTCCAAGGGGAGCCTCTAGTCAGTAATGAGGAGCTCGCGTGTCTATCCACACATATGCGAAATCTTCACGAATGGTACATGTCGCAAGCAGAAAAAAAGCATCAGAAAGATTGGTTTCCGGTGGACGTTAGAAAGGAGCATCACTTCAAACCATGCTCGATACAGGTTAAAATGACCGAACTATTTCAGTTATACAACCAGCGTGCCCTCGACAAATCTATCATTGGTTGCTACTGTTTGTAAGTGATTTATTTCTATAATTAAGTTTGTAGCTCAGCTCGTTCATTGCATTTAATATATTATCCTAACTATATTCCTTTTGTATGATATTATATTCTGCATAATGAAGATGCTTGAATGCAAAAGAGCTAGAAGATATGACATTGGGTTCATTGACCCATATATCGTTAATGAATATACGTTAAAGAATCACCCCAAGGACGTGGAGGAAGACCTGTGCAGGTTCTTAACCGAGAATAATTTTGTTAAGGAAATACTATTTTCTTACAACTACAAGTGAGTGTTTCTATCTTGTACACATTTTATTTTTGCTTACTAGATGAGCTATGCATGTATGCTTATGTAAACGTCCGCAGATTCCAATGGATCTTGCTAAACATTCAAGTTGACAAGTCCCTAGTTGAAGTCCACGACTCATTAAGTTGGGACCAAGAGCAGTGGAGCGACATGAAAGCAATGCTCCATAAGTAATTTCAATCATTATCGCATTATATTGGCCTCTTTTTTTCATTTCCTGATATCAAGTAAGTAATAACTCCTTTTTTCATTTTCTTTGCCGAGCAGGTGTTGGACATGGTTCAGATAGAAAATACCAGGTCCATTCAAAGAGGAGCTAACTTATAAAATGGTGAAGAGTTTACAGCAGTCACCGGGAACTCATTTATGTGGATACTACGTCTGTAAGTACATCCGCGAGTTGACCAGTGAGCGGAAAGTTGACTCACATTATATTTATGGTTTGCGGGAGAAACTAGATCCAGACCAACGCATAAGAGCAATTCAAGAGAAGCTGGCGGGATTTATGATGAAGGAGGTCCTTGATGTACATGGAGAGCATTATGCGGATGACGTGGAACTCGATTTGCCTTAGTGATGTCCATGTAGTTGATATGATATATATTCATCAATGACCATGTAATTTCAAAACATTTCTTCCTTTTGATATATATCATCAATGTATGTTTGCAAGGGATCGATTAATTATATAGATGCATCAGCGTGTACTGTGTATGTACTAGCGTAGAATATGTGTACTGAAATATATGTTTAAAATTATAGTGAAACACAAAACTAAATGAAAAAAAAGGAAATACACAATCTCTGCCGCGGCAGAGAAACACACAATTCTCTGCCGCGGCAGGAAACCTTATAGTCCCGGGTGGTGTTACGGCCCGATACTCGAGGGTTTCCGTCCCCCGCGGCGCTGAAACAGCCACGTGGCTGTTATCAGTCGCGGGCCGTAGCAAGCCGGGACTAGAGGGGGGCTCTAGTCCCGTTTTGGCAGTCCTGGGCCCAAAACCGGGACTAGAGCCAGTTGCGACCCGGGACTGGAGGCCCTTTTTCCACCAGTGCTGCCAGCTGACTTTTTCTGCATATAGGACGTAGGAAGTTTCGCATAAATGTGAATTCAGGCAGGTTTAGCTACATGTTGAAGGGGTTCCTCATACTTTGCGCTCTTTTTTGGGTTTTTGGGCTGTTGAAGGTCTCATGTGGACTACTCTGGATGTTGAGTTGTTTAGTCTAAGGAAGTGTGGGGTCGTCAGAATACTTGTTGCTATCTTGTCGTTGTATGACACTAATGTTTTCTTGAAGTTGTATGACACTTTGGGCTTTTACATCTTGTGGGATGTCGTGGTTAAGCTTAAGGCCTATGAGTTTCTCTTCTGGTTAGAACCCAAGGGTTATATTCCAAAACTTGAGTTTGTTCCTTTCTTTTGGAGGTAAGGGGATGACGATGCAGATGATTATGCCAATGGGAGGCCCTCGGATGATGTTATGGATACTTCTGATTCTATCAGTGCTACAAATGAGGCGGGGTCTGGCTCTTTTTTGGCCTTTCCTGGGAAGGGGAGTTTGGCGCCAACCTCTTCTCGGCAAGGGATGCACGTGGTGTTTGTTATCACTCCTTTTAATACTAATCTGTCTACCCCTTGAGGAACGGAACTGGTGGCAGCGTAACCCGTGGATTCTCCCCTAAGTGGATGGGGTACTTTGTCTTGACCACGTGTCTCTTAGGCTCATTTACGAGAGGCTATCCAGTCCTCTTCCATGGTTGTTCAGAGGGCTAGATCTGCTTCTCCGGCAAGGTCTAGGAAACATGTTATGGGTAGGTATATTCCTCATGACATCCCAAGGCCAGTGATCGAGGAGGTTGTCCCTATGGAGCGCTAGCAGAATCTGACCCAGGAGGGGTCGGCTGCCCATGATGTTGGAGACGGGCGCGTGGATGCTAACATTGTGGGGCTGGTCCGGGAGGGGTTGGTTGCCTGCGATGTTGGTGTCGGGTGCATGGATGGGGTCAGGGAGGACCATGAGCGGCATACGGACGAGCGGCCTCCCTCGGGGGCTCATGCGGCCTAGGTGGGGCCGTTGGTGGACGGGGTGGCCAGACCTAGGAGGGGTTAGAGCTACCCCTATCTCCTTTGTGTGTTTCTTCTCCTACGGCTGCTACACCGACCACTGTAGGGGTTCGTAGCATGGAAAACAAAAATTTTCTACCGCATGAACACACAATCAAGATCTACTCTATGATCAAGCCAAGATCTATCTACTAGATTGTAGCAACGAGTCAATAGAGTACTAACCCTCGAAGATCCAAAGCGGTTAACGAGAGCAGATTCTCGTGGATGATGTAGTCGTACACTCCCGATCTCAAGATCGCGCAGACGATCCTTCAGGCGCCGCGTTCCGGCAGCGCTTCCGCAGTCGGTCACACGTTCGGTACTCGATGAAGACCTTCCTCTCCCTTGTTCCAGCAGGCAGCGGAGGTTGTAGCACTCTCCTTGCGATTCCGGCAGCATGACGACGTGGTACCGGAAGTAGAGGGGAGATCTCGCAGGGCTTCGCCTTAAGCCGGAGCGAGTATGGTGGACTATGAGAGAGCCTTGGTGATCTAGGGTTTAGATACACCAATTAGAAGGGGCTAAACCAGCGTCTAGGGCAATTAGAAGCTCTAACTCGGCGGCTTGGGAGAAATCCCTAGGCTATGGCTAGGGTTTAGGTTTAGAGGGAGGCAACTTGTGTGTCTAGGAGGGGAGCCCTGCCCCTCCTTATATAGGTGGAGGGAGGCGCCGGCCAAGGGGAGGGAGTCCCTCCCCAACTCGGATCCCTAGTGGGCCGGCGGTGGAGGAGGAACTCCTCCCCAACTCGGTTTCCCACTTCTTCTCCACTTTCCAAAATAGCCGTTTGACTTTTCAAATTGGCGTTTGACTTTTCAAACTAGGATTTGATTAAACCCTTTATTTTGTACAGCGATGACACCTAGTACATGATGCAATCATTCCAACTTGCAATGACACATTCATGTACCCTTCCCCTCCGGAGTGCCGGACATTCCGGAACCTTCTAGAACATTCCCGATGAAAACACCGGAATTATTCCCCAACTCCGAAACAGGACTTTCCTTATATGAATCTTATTCTCCGGACCATTCCGGATCTCCTCGTGATATCCCGGATCCCATCCGAGACTCCGAACAATATTCGGTCTCTTACTCATCATTCCATAACTACTCAACAACATCGAATCCTTAAGTGTGTCTCCCTACGGTTCGTGAATTATGCGGACATGATCGAGACACTTCTCCGATCAATAACCAATAGAGGAATCTGGAAATTCATATGGCTCCCACATATTTCTACGATTACTTTGCAATCGAATGAACCACTTACATACGATACCAATTTCCCTTTGTCTCACGATAGTTTACTTATCCGAGGTTTTGATCGTCGGTATCTCTGCATACCTAGTTCAACCTCGTTACCGATAAGTACTCTTTTCTCGTTCCCGTGATATGTGATCCCTTGTGAGCCAGTCACATGCTTGCAAGCTAATTGGATGACATTCCACCGAGAGGGCCCAGAGTATATCTATCCGTCATATGGATGGACAAATCCCACTCTTGATCCATGTGCCTCAACCCATACTTTCCAAACACTCAATGCCACCTTTATAGCCACCCAGTTACGGTGTGGTGTTTGATGTCATCAAAGCATCCTTCCGGTGATGGTGATTAACATGATCTCATGGTCGAAGGAATTAGGTTACTATGTATCAAAAAGCTTATAGCAAATGAACTATATTAAATGACTTGATCTTTATGCTACGCTTACTATAGGAGTATGTCCATCACATCATTCTCCTAATGATATGACCCTGCTGTTAATAACATCTCTATGTTCATGATCAGGAAACCATGATCATATATTAACCAACAAGCTAGTTTAACAAGAGGCTTTACTAGGGACTCTTTTATGTTTACAAATCACACAAGTATTAATGTTTCCTGTTAATACAATTATAGCATGGTATGTAAACATTTATCATAAGTATGAAGATATGATAATAACCACTTTATTATTGCCTCTTGGGCATATCTCCAACAGTCTCCCACTTGCACTAGAGTCAATAATCTAGTTTCAAACCTTTGTGTATTCAACACCTATGGCTTTCTGGTGTCGTATGTACACGATTGCTAGTGGTCAACTGATATCTGGATATGACACTTTCAGGTCCGTGTGTAATTGCATGTCTTTGCGTCTCTACGCATCACTCATTCTCTAATGAGATGGCTTCGTACAAATTTGGTCCTTTGGTGTGACCTTTAGTTCTTTGGGGTTAAAACATGTTGATAATATTGTCGTACAATATATCTTCATAGTATTATCCCTCTGTGAACTACACCTAGTTTGATAACAAACTACTTGACACAAATGCCCTCTTTAGCTGCTATTATAGTAGTCATATACTTAGCCTTTTGTTGTAGTATATGTCACAATGTCTTAACTTTGGAACTCATCCAAATCCATTATGGAACTTACTTTCCATCATATTGTGCCACCCTTAGTTTAGATTGAGATAAACTTAATTTGTACTTTGTGACAAAACTAGTATCAATGTAATTCATTTACAATGAACTAACCATCTATTTGTCACTTCTACAAATAATATACTCTTAGTTCTTCCAAAAGATCATAAGAATATCCTTACTATTGTCCAATGATCAACTTATGAATCATTCTGGTATATGCTCATAACATTTAGAGTATAGGACATATCTGGATTTGTACATATCACAGTATGATTGATATAAATACTCTTTGTGATTTCATACATCAAGTATCAATCTATACTTGAATCTTTGTTTCACTTACCCTGTGTCAATACACTTGAATATATCATCAATATTGAACTCATTCAATCCTTTTTCTGTGATAAGAACCTTTCTTGTAGTTTCTATATTGAACTCATTCAATACATCATCTATGTACTTTCAGCACAACCATATTAGCGTCTATTGATGCCAAATATTTGGGTTTTGCCTAAGTCTTTCATCAGGATGAAATTCTTAATATGTGTTAATAAAATATACATCTTCTCCAATCAACAATATGTCCTCCACATAATGTATTAGAAATATGTCTTAGCGCTCCCACTTAATTTCTTGCAAATGCAAGCATCTTCATTATCTCTGATGAAATTAAACTCTTTTAACAGTTTCATCATAGTGAAGATTCCAACTCCGCTATGCTTACTTCAACCATTGAAGTTTGCATATGCTTTTAGCATCCTTTGAATTAACAAAAACCCTATGGACCGTGTTATGCACATGTCCTAGGTAACAGTTCTATTAGAAGAACTTGTTTTGTTTATTCGACTACCACATAACAAAATTATATGTAGTGGTTGCTATATTAATCCGTCTAGACTAAATATCGCTATGAAAGATCAGATCTTGTCATAGTCAACCTTTGAACATTGTTGTGAACTCTTTCCCAACATGTCGACTATTTCATAGATGTGCAACATCCATGTCTATTTATTTATAGATCAAAACACAACTATAAGGTCTTACACCTTTCTTGTAGGGTCCTTCAAGTTCAAAACTTGATTTTTCGTGTATGGAACTATCACGGATTTTATGGCTTCAAGCCATTAGACGGAGTCAGGGCCCATCATCGCTTCTTTGCATGTAGTCGGATCATTATTGTCAAATAATGATTTAACTCTCAAATCTTGGTATTTGATTGTTTACCCGACCTACTTGTTTCAATAGGAACTTATATCTCCGTGACCACAACCTTTGAGGCACGTGAGCCATGAGCATTATCGCTGCCTCCGGAACACTTTTCGGCGCTGCGCAACTCTGCACATATAGCTAAGGTTCTTTTAACCTTATCAAAGTTCTTTTGTCCTCCCACTTAACTTTTCACGAAAAATTCCTTCTCTAAGAAACTTGACGTTCTAAGCGACAAACATTTTTGTCTCCGATGTTATGGAGGAACAGTTATTCGAAATAACATACAAAGACAGGTTCATCCGACTTTGGTTGCAAACATCTTTCTTATGCATAGCATACCAATGTTTAAGAAAGGACAACTTGGGTTTTATCCCAAACCATAACTTTATATGGTGTCATTTCAACGGATTATGGTGGAGATCTTTTCAGTGGAAAAACGGTAGTCTCTAAAGCTTTTAATCTTTAAAATATAATGGCAGTTTTATGAATTATACCTTTGATCTTACCATGTCAAACAAGGTTTAATTACATATCTCGAACGCTCCATACTCTTATGGTGTTTCGGAAAAATGCAAATCCACGGAACGATTCCTTAAATCTTAGGTATTATGCTAAACTTGTAACTCAAATATATTCCTTTATGATCTTATCATAAACTATTTATATTCTTGTTACAATGATTTTGCACTTCATCTTGAAAGTCTTTGAACTTTTCAAATATTTCATACTTCATCCTTATTAAGTAAATATTCATATATTCACTCAAATTTTCGGAGAAAGCATATGAAGTTGAAATCCATCGCTCTTGACTACACATAATGGACTTCGTACAACAATATGTACAAGTTCCAATAAGCTAGTCATTCGTTCCCTTTTGGCCTACGAACGAAGTTTTAATTATCTCTAGGAAAGTTTCACAAGCGTCATGTGATCAAAAATCAAAAGACTCCAAAATTCCATCCACATGGAGTTTCTTCATGTTTTCTTTCCAATATAATTTAAACGGCGATGTCACTTCCTAAGTGATCTTTCAATCAATTTGTCTTTCGACATTTTTAGCACTAGTTTTATGGATGTGATTTCTCCAACGATATTTGTGAATCATCCATCTTTTATGGATTACGGCAATTATTTGAACAACCCTTTTGTTCTCACAATACCTGATAAAACAAATATTGAAGGCAAGCTTTGACGTTTAACGAGCAACACAATAACCTTTTATTTGTTCTCGATGAACATCATCACATATTCTTTTGCTAGTTACTTAGGCCATTGTAGTTCATGAATTGTGTTGTTTCGTATGACGATTCACACCAACAAATTCAGTATCAAATACTTAAGAACCACATTGTTTAATAAGAAAAGAATATAGCCATAACATGATGAGGCATGCTTTTTGAGTTTGGTCTTTTTGATTTAGGAGTACTTTCTATAAGTGTATCTTCATATGCGACTTTAATTATATATGTTTTTTCTCAATCACCAGTTAATTATTATTGTCAACTTATAGATGACGTGGTACGTCGTGTACAAGGGACGGGTTCCTAGAGTCTACAATGATTGGGAAGACTGCCGGAGACAGGTGCACCGTTTCAGCGGCAATAGCTACAAAGGGTACAACACTATGGCGGAGGCGGAAGCTAGATACACGCGCTATCTAGCGGGAGTTAGGACAAGGAACCGAATGAAGACCTACACCTTCGTCGCGACGGTGATCATGCTTATCTTCTTTGGTTATTTATCCCGCGTTTGTGTCTAGCTAGTTTAGATGTCTAGGCGAGCTTCCGAGCTCTAACTTGTTCGATCGACACATGTATTCGCATGTCACCAACTACTACTTTGTAACATGATCGAAACAATGTAACTTAGACTATGTATTCATGTATGAGACTTATCTATATGTATTTGTTTCAATCTTGTTTTTCATACTGAGTATTTATATATATATAATTGTATATCTTGTATCTGTGTGTGTATATCTGCTGTAATATTGTATATAATCTGTATTGTATATAATCTGGCTCGGAAACTAAAAAAACAAAAAATACATCTGTGGCACACATGGTGTACCTTTTGTGGCGCACTACACCTAAAGCGCACTATGGAAGCTTAGTGGCGCACTAGGTAGTGCGCCACAGAAGATCCCAGGGGTAGCGCACCTGCCCAAACATCTGTGGCGCACTAGCAGGTGCGCTACGCCTGTCTCTACACAACCGTGGTGCACTAGGCAGTGCGCCACGGATGAGAGATAGCCGTAGAGCAAGGCCCGTGGTGTACTGCTAGTGCGCCACGGATGATGTTTCCAGGTGCGCCACTAAAGGCCATTTTCCTAGTAGTGCGGCGATGGCTGCGCCGGAGATTGGTGAGGCGACGGAGCCGGGTGAGGCGACGAAGACGGCTGCCGCGGCGGCGACGACCTCGCTGGTGACGGGTGAGGCGGCGGCGAAGATGGCCTTGGCGTGTGATTTCGAAGCACGATACATTCCTTCGGCCATAGAATGCTGACGTTTTTTGTGTCTCCCAGTACAGTCACATCCCCTTCACCTGCTGGGTAGTGAAGATCCAAAACTTCAAAGGTGGGCATGATTTCATCCACCCCGACAACAGCGTAGCCCTCTGGAACCGGACGACAGTGGTAAGTTGGTGTGGGTCCAATTGGTAAGGCATAGCCGACCGCCACCTTCATTGATATGTTCACAACTTTGACATGTAGCTCGCAGTGTGTCATCTCTGTGATATCATCCACTGGGTAGCCAACAGGAGCCATCATCGGTGCACCATCGTCATCGCCATTGTCATCACCCGGGACCTCGGTGGAAGCCACACTGCTTTTTCGATTATTCGATAGGCCGGTAGCATCGAATGCAGTGTGCTGCTGAGATGGGCCGGTAGTACTTTGCTCTTTAAGTGCGTTAATTTCATCTTGTTGTTGCTTTAATCGTTCTTCAATTAAACGCATTCGCTCTTTCTGACTATTTGCTTCAACTTCCACCCTGTCGTTTCTCCTCTGACGGCTTCTATCAGGATATTTCTTCCTCTCTTCGGGAAACCCAGTCCTCCATGGTTGGGAGCCTCTTGTGCCTCGTGTTCGTCCATCATGTTCCTTATTTCCAAGGGCGAGTGTGAGCTCATCATTCTCTCTATCAGGAATGAAGTCCCCATCTTTAACAGCCTTTACTGCTTTTCTCATCCTCTCAATTGGCAAGGGGTCTTCTTTATGTTGTATGTTATATATACACCTCCCTTCCGAGTCCAATGTGCCCCCATGCCCGTAAAACCAATTCCTTGCACGTTCTACCCAATCGTCTGTCTCTGGGGTGATCTTTTTAGCACGCAGTTCATTCTCAAGTTTCTCCCACTTAGGAATGCCAGCCCTGTAGCCACCTTGCCCCATAGTATGGTGATACTTCTTGTTAGCAGCATTCAGCTTATTCGTTTCAGACATTTTCTTAGCTTTTTCTGATTTCTTGTATTCCACAAACTCAGCCCAGAATGGTTTTATCTTCTCAAACTGAATATTCTTGAAAACGGGAGTCTTCTTTTTCACGACATAGTCAAGGTGCAATCTTTTCTTCCAGTTGGTGAAACACTGGGCCATCTTCTTCAAAGCCCACTCCCTGACCTTAGCCTCCATGGCTCTCCCATGTTGTAAGGCATCCTCAACTGGATCCTCCGCATTTGGATCCAGCTCTATCTTCTGTAGTTTGAAATTAACCATGAGCCTCTTCCACAGTAAATCTTTGGCGTGGTTAGGGACAAATAAACATGTTCCCTCTTCATCCGCATTAGCAGGCCTATTCCAATTTCTAATGGTGATCGGGATTAAGTCCCTAACGATTACTCCGCATTGTGCCACAAATTTGGTTGCGACAACTTCGGGAGCCGTCGGTTTGCCGTCTTCAGCGACATCTTCGATCCTGAACCTCTCATGGTCTTGCAACTTTTTGGTTGGGCCTCGTCTGCTCTTTTCAATAGATTCCTTCGATCCGGAGGGCTAAAAGAAGAAAGATCGTCGTTACTATTTCTATATAGATAGCAGATGATTAATTAATGAATTGATTATATTACATGCACCTCGCCGGAGCGGTCGTCTTCTCGATTACACAAGGCATCGCCTTCTCCCTCGCGGAAGGCAACACCTTCAACCTCAAACAAGTCGTCTATTCCGGTAAAAAGAGGATCACCCTCACCGGAGTTGTTCAGAAATGTTGATACGTCTAAATTTTCTTCCCCACGGATCACACCTTGGATCAACTCTTCCTTTTCTTCGTCTCTGACGTGTGGGTCCATATTTTCTGCATAGGTGGAAAAACGAATAAGTCAAAGCGGCTAAAGGAGAAAGTTAGGTACGGTGTTGAGAGATATAAACCCTAATTCAGAGAAACCCTAATATATACATACACAATAATAAAAATGAAGAGAAACCCTAAACCCTAAACCTAGCTACAAAAAGGAAACCGTGTAGTAGATAGGTAACTCTATCTAAAATCAACTAAAATCAATATTTCGGAGTTCCGAGGGGTGTAAAACCTAGTTCGGAGAAACCTCGGATGCATATGAGAGGGGAACATGAGTATAAGGCTACAAAAGGGAAACTATCCAGCAGATAGGTAACACTAGATACTAACAAAATACCATATTGGAATCGATTTAAGAGGGTTCGGAATGCCCTGGCGAAGGCACATCGTCGAACCCACATGCACCTAAGGGGCATGCAATTTCATGGGAAGATTTACACGCGACCGAGCCAGACCGAGCTTTCCTACGTCGAACACAATGGTTTTGACCGCGTGACCCCTTCGCCCATGTCTCGCCCACGCGTGAGCAAACAGGGGAACTCCCATCGGCGCCGTCTCCTCCCCCCTCTCCTCACCTTCCCCTCGTCGCTGCGCTGTCAGGGCGGGCCACCGGGCCTTGCCTGTGCGTTGCCGGCACCGGCGGTGGCGGCTTGATACTGTAGATGTGGTGCATATCTACAGTAAACGTTGGCCCCTTTTCCAAGACAATTCGGTGTCTTACCCTTTCATGATTCCACCATCAATCCGATGTTTCTCGGTGCTTTCTCGGCGCCGCTAACCGAATCCCGAGCAAACAGAGCTTCTGCCTCTCTCTTGACACAATACACCCGCCCCACGCGTCCCTGCACGCCTCCCATGTCCTGCGGAACCGGCCACCGACATCCCCTTTTCCCGAGCCTTACAAACCCGACATGAGGGAGTATAAATCTACCATTGAGTAAATGTGATACTCCTATAGCAAATGAGGATAGTCCGATGATAAGGATGCGATTAGGGATGGCAATGGGGCCCCGAAACCCACAAACCCGATGGATACCCGCCTTAAATGGGGAGGGTTTGGTAAAAAGTTAGACCCTCCAAGTTTAATGGGGCGGGTATGGGGGTGGCAAACCCATACCCGCAGACCCGCTCTAAGCCTTAATCCTATCCCTAATAATCATATGACTAACCACACGTCCACGCGGGCCATGCACGCAGACAACACACATCACATGCACACGCTGGAATATGGAGTCCTGAAGACAGGACACGCACGCACGCGTCCATTTTCACCAAACCCATCCTACTATCCCATTGTTTTCTTCCTGCATGCGTCAGCGTCGCTCCCGTCTCATGCGTTGGTGGGTACCCGCCGGGGCCCCGAACCCGGCCGGGTCACGGGTATGGTAAGAAATGAAACCCGACAACTTAAATGGGGCGGGTATGGGGGGACTAGACCCGGCCCCAAACCCGGCGGGTGCCATCCCTAGATGCGATGATGCACAACCTTTTTTTTCAAACAGGGGCAAAAGCTTTCCCTGGGCCGAGGCCCATCTCCTCTCTTTCCTGCCTGCACGCACGCAGCACCTAGCAGCAGCCGCCGCCCACCACCCGAAGCCCACCAGCAGCACCTAGCAGCAGCCGCCGCCGCCCACCAGCAGCAGCAGAGGAAGGGGAAGGACAGAGGCAGGGAGGGCGTACCTCTTCAGGAGGCGATGACACGCGGCGGTGGGGGAACGGCGCGGGCGGCGCGGTCGTCGGGGAAGGAGACGCGGGCGGCGCGGTCGTCGGGTAAGGAGACGCGGGCGGCGGTGGCGGCCGGAGCGCGCGTCGGTGGCGGCCGGAGGCGGAGGCAGGGCGGCGTGGTCGTCGAGGAAGGGCGCGGGCAGCCTGGGCGTCGTCGATGAAACAGAGAAGTAGAGAAGAGTGAGATGGAGAAGAAGAGAAGTTATAAAGGGGAGGGAGTATACGTCCTGGTTGGTGGCTCCAACCGGGACTAAAGGGGCATACGTCCCGGTTGGAGCCACCAACCGGGACCTATACTCCAATTTTCAGCAGATGAAGGGGCGCGCGCGCAGGGGATCTTTAGTCCCGGTTGGTGGCTCCAACCGGGACATATTCCCCGGTTTTCAAATTTTTTCAGGTATTTTCTCTCTGTTCCCGCCTTATTTTTTATTTTGGGGTTTAAATTTGTATTGTTTTTTAAATGATAATTAATTTGGAATTTAGAAAAACTTTAAACATAAAAAGTGTTTGGATTTGAATAAAAAATTCCAAACCATTTTTTGTTTTAAAAAATAATTAATGTAACCATTTAAAATATGAACCATTTAAAATTAAAAATGAATTAACTTATATTTTTTTAATATCAATTTGGAATTTAGAAAAACTTTAAACATAAAAAGTGTATGGATTTGAATAAATAATCCAAAACCATTTTCTATTTTTAAAAAATAATTAATGTAACCATTTAAAATTAAAAATGAATTAACTTATATTTTTTGAATATTAATTTGGAATTTAGAAAAACTTTAAACATAAAAAGTGTTTGGATTTGAATAAATAATTCAAAACCATTTTCTATTTTAAAAAATAATTAATGTAACCATTTAAAATATGAACCATTTAAAATTAAAAATGAATTAACTTATATTTTTTTAATATCAATTTGGAATTTAGAAAAACTTCAAACATAAAAAGTGTTTGGATTTGAATAAGTAATTAATAATGGGCGGAAAGAAAATTTGATTAGGATAGAACTGGAATTAAAGTACATAACACAACTAACACAAAGTTACATAGAAGAACTAAAAATTAAGATACATGGCCAGATTAAGCCACAATCGGCCGAACTTGTTTTGCAATGTTGGAATAATTTGTTGGAGATATGCCCTAGAGGCAATAATAAATGTAGTTATCATTATATCTTTGTATTTATGATAAATGTTTACATTCATGCTATAATAGTATTAACAAGGAAACATTAATATTTGTGTGATTTGTAAACTAAAATAAGAGTCTCTAGTAAAGCCTCTTTATAATACTAGCTTGTTGGTTAATAAATGATTGTGGTTTACCTATCATGAACATTGAGATGTTATTAACAACAAGATCATATCATTAGGAGAATGATATGGTGGACATACTCCTATAGATAAGCGTAGCATAAAGATCAAGTCATTTTAATAGTTCAATTGCTATATGCTTTCTGATACATAGTAACCTGATTCCTTCGACCATGAGATCATGCATATCACCTTCACCGGAAGGATGCTTTGATGACATCAAACACCACACCGTAACTGGGTGGCTATAAAGGTTGCATTGAGTGTTCGGAAAGTATTGGTTGAGACACATGGATCAAGAGTGGGATTTGTCCATCCATATGACAGATAGATATACTCTGGGCCCTCTCGGTGAAATGTCATCCAATTAGCTTGCAAGCATGTGACTGGCTCACAAGGGATCACATATCACAGGAACGAGAAAAGAGTACTTATCAGTAACGAGGTTGAACTAGGTATGCAGAGATACCGATGATCATAACCTCGGATAAGTAAACTATCATGAGACAAAGAGAAATTGGTATCGTATGCAAGTGGTTCATTCGATCGCAAAGTAATCGTAGAAATATGTGGGAGCCATATGAATTTCCAGATTCCTCTATTGGTTATTGATCGGAGAAGTGTCTCGATCATGTCCGCATAATTCACGAACCGTAGGGAGACACACTTAAGGATTCGACGTTGTTTGAGTAGTTATGGAATGATGAGTAAGAGACAGAATGTTGTTCGGAGTCTCGGATGGGATCCGGGATATCACGAGGAGATCCGGAATGGTCCGGAGAATAAGATTCATATAAGGAAAGTCCTGTTTCGGGGTTGGAGAATGGTTCCGGTGTTTTCATCGGGAATGTTCTAGAAGGTTCCGGAATGTCCGGCACTCCGGAGGGGAAGGGTACATGAATGTGTTATATCAAGTTGGTATGATTGCATCATGTACTTAGTGTCATCGCTGAACAAAATAAAGGGTTTAATCAAATCCTAGTTTGAAAAAGTCAAACGCCAACTTGAAAGTCAAACGGCTATTTTGGGAAGTGGAGGGGAGGTGGAATCCGAGTTGGGGAGGAGTTCCTCCCCTCCACCGCCGGCCCACCTCCAAGCCGAGTTGGGGAGGGACTCCCCTCCCCTGGCGCGCCTCCCTCCACCTATATAAGTTGGGGCAGGGCTCCCCTCCTAGACACACAAGTTTCCTACCTCTAAACCTAAACCCTAGCCGCCCCCGCCCTCCATAGCCGCCGCCGGCCCTAGGGCAACTCGCCGCTGCCGCCTAGCTAAACCCTAGCCGCCGGCCTTTCCCCCTCCTCGGCGTGTCTAAACCCTAGATCGTCGAGGGTCTCTCTTATACTCCACCATACTCGCTCCGGCTTAAGGCGAAGCCCTGCGAGATCTCCCCTCTACTTCCGGTACCATGCCGTTGTGCTGCCGGAATCGCGAGGAGAGTGCTACAACCTCTGCTGCCTGCTGGAACAAGGGAGAGGAAGGTCTTCATCGAGTACCGAACGTGTGACCAACTGCGGGAGCGCTGCCGGAACGCAGCGCCGGAAGGATCGTCTACGCGATCTTGAGATCAGGAAGAGTACGACTACATCACCCACGAGAATCCGCTCTCGTTAAACACTTTAGAATCTTTGAGGGTGAGTTATTCCATCGACTCGTTGCTACAATCTAGTAGATAGATCTTGGCTTGTTTGTTTGTATGCGATAGAAATTTTTTGTTTTCCATGCTACGAAACCCTTCAGTGGTATCAGATCCGTGTCTATATGTAGATCTATTGCACGAGTAGAACACAATGGTCATTGTGGGCGTTGATGCTTTTATTGTCGATTGCTTCTTGTGTACTTTGCATCTTGTGGGATGTTGGGATGAAGCGGCCCGGGCTAACCTTACATGACATCATTCATGAGACTTGCTCCACGCTTGACATGCAACTTGTATTGCATAAGTGGCTTTGCGGGTGTCTGTTTCTCCTAGCATAGTTAAGATTCAATTTACAACAGGTGATTGTCAATACTAGTATCAATGTTGTGGTTCTTGTTCGTAAGTTAGAACGACACTTATTGAAAGCCCCAAACCACGTAAAACATGCAAAGAAAGTAGAGGCGTCTAACTTTGTTTTGCAGGGGTGTGTTGTGATGTGATATGGCCATGATTGTGATTATATTTGATGTATGCAATGTTCCTTATTGTAAGTTGGCAACCGGCAGGAGCCATATGGTTGTCTTTAAATTCTGTTAAGACCCGCGTGTCTATTCAAAGTAGTTGTAATAGTTGAAGCCGGTGGACGACAACCATGGAGCAGCGTCATGGACCTTGATGCAATTTCGGTGATGATGGAGATCATATTCGTGCTTGAAGATGGAGATCGGAAGCACAAAGAAGAAAGGCCATATCATATCACATATTATGAATTGCATGTGATGTTAATCCTTTATGCATCTTGTATTGCTTAGATAACGACGGTAGCATTATAAGATGATCCCTCATGCACATAAATTTCAAGTCATAAAGTGTTCATCCTTAGTTAGCACCGTTGCTAAAGCTTGTTGTTTTGAAGCACCACGTGATGATCGGGTGTGTTAGATTCCGCAAGTGTATACAACGTGAGCAAGCCAGATTTGCTCATGCGGAAGCTAAGGTTTGATCTTGACGAGCCTAGCATGTACAGACATGGTCTCGGAACACGGATCACCGAAAGGTAAAGCATGAGTAATATAGTAGATATGATGAACATGTCGATTGTTCGCCATTGAAGCTACATCAACTCTCATGATGATCAGTTTTGATGTGGTGGATTTGGTTCGTGTGATCACTAAAACAATGTGAGGGATATTGTTTTGAGTGGGAGTTCACCTAGATTAATTTTACTATTAATTAGAACTCAATTTGTCATAAACTTAGTCTAAACTATTGCAAATATGTTGTAGATCAATGGCAGCCCCTACCATCAATTTTAATGCGTTCCTAGAGAAAGAAAAGTTGAAAAACAATGGAAGCAACTTCGCGGATTGGTTCTGCAATTTGAGGATTGTCCTCACAGCTGGTAATTTGACCTATGTGCTGGATGCACCGCTGGGTGACCCACCTGCAGCTACTGCTACCGATGAAGTAAAGAATGTTTACCTCACTCGGAAGACTCAGTACTCCACAGTTCAGTGTGCTATCTTGTATGGTTTAGAATCGGAGCTTCAGAAAAGGTTTGAGAATTCAGACCCACATGATATTGTCCGTGATCTCAAATTGATCTTTGAGACTCATGCGGCAATTGAGAGCTATGAGGCTTCTGAAAAGTTCTTTAACTGCAAGATGGAAGAGGGCAGCTCCGTCAGTGAGCATGTGCTTAAGATGTCTGGGCACGCAAACACACTTCAAAGCTTGGGTATAGTGATTCCTAATGCTTTGGGGATTTACCGTGTCCTCCAATCACTACCACCAAGTTACAAGAAGTTCGTGATGAACTACAACATGCAGAACATGAACAAGATGTTGCCAGAACTCTTCGCCATGTTAAAATCTGCAGAAGTGGAGATCAAGAAAGAGCACCAAGTGTTGTTGGTCAATAAGACCACCAAATTCAAGAAAGGCAAGTCTAAGCAAAAGGGGCACTTCAATAAGGGTGGTAAGAAAGTTACCGCGCCGACGAAGAAGACCAAGGCTGGACCCAAGCCTGATACTGAGTGCTTTTACTGCAAGGGAGAAGGTCACTGGAAGCGGAATTGCCCAAAGTACTTGGCGGATTTGAAGAACAGCAACATCAAGAAGAAAGGTATATCCGATATACATGTTATTGATGTGTATCTCACTAGTACTCGTAGTAGTGCCTGGGTATTTGATACTGGTTCGGTTGCTCATATTTGTAACTCGAAACAGGTGCTGCAGAATAAACGGAAGCTAGCGAAGAACGAGGTGACGATGCGCGTTGGAAATGGATCAAAGGTTGATGTGATCGCGGTCGGCACGCTACCCCTTCATCTACCATCGGGATTAGTTTTATACTTAAATAATTGTTATTTGGTGCCTGCATTGAGCATGAACATTATATCGGGATCTTGTTTATTGCGAGACGGTTACTTGTTTAAGTCCGAGAATAAGGGTTGTTCGATTTATATGAGTAATATGTTTTATGCACATGCACCTTTGATAGATGGTCTATTCTTATTGAATCTCGATAGTGGAAATACACATATTAATAACATTGAAGCTAAACGTTTGAAATCGAGCGATAACTCGACCTATCTTTAGTCCCGGTTGGTGACACCATCCGGGACAAGGTACACGCCGCACGACATAATGTCGACACTCACCCCTATCATTAGTGCTGCCTGGCCCAGCCTGCCGAAATCATCCATCCCGGGTAAAAAGGACAAATGTCTGCCGAATCGGCAAGAAGTGGGTCCGGTTTGTACTACAGGTACATGATCTATCGCCCGTGATTTTTTGTAAAAATCATTTTTAGACTCGCAATATGTGGTTTCTTCAGAGATCCAATGCAAGTTCTAACGATGCTCGTCCCCTATCTTCATGCACACTGGTTCGACCATAGTTAGAAATTCAGATAATTCAAAACAGGCATAATAAATTCAAAAAAAATCGGAACAATGAAAATCCTTCACGTGGTGTCATATTATGTTACATAGTTGAAAGTAAAAATACCAGACTTGGTATATTGATCATGTTTCGAAAAAACCTTAACAAAATGACCTATCATGTTCGAGGTTTCATGGCTTTCGGTCCAAATGACCGATGTTATGTGCTGAATCACGGCATAGTTTGTGATGTTGTGCCCATATTATGCATGTGTGTGGACGCGCCATTTTTCATCTTTAGTCCCGGTTGGTGACACCATTCGGGACAAGGTACACGCCGCACGACATAATGTCGACACGCCATTTTTCCCGCCATTTTTCTTCCCGCCATTTTTTCCCGCCAGTTCTTCCCTCCAGTTCTTCCCGCCAGTTCTTCACTATATATATGTAGGGTTGGCCTCCATTGTCATTGCACATCTCTAGACTCATATCTGCAACCTCATCATTCTTTCCCATGGCTTCCACCGTAGCACTAACTCCCAGGGAGGCGGAGGCGCTTTGCGCCTCGAACTACCCCTGCCCGCCGGGCTACTGTGTCCCCGTCGGCTGGATGCTGAGCGCCGGAGGCGTGCCGGTTCCTCCTGTCCCTCTAGGTGTGGCGCGTCGGATGGCCATCACAAACCACTACTACTTCGAGCTCACGCCGGAGCAGCAGAGGAATCCCAGATGGCATCCCGACTATTTCCCGACTTGGGAAGCCTTCTTCGTGGATCGACATGAGAGGGCACTCGCCAGGCACGAGGAGGAGGGCCCACCTCCTCCAAACTTCAAAGAGGCCGGCCGTCGGCTGTGGTGGCGTGGCCGGACTCTCCAGAGTGTCATGGCTTATGACACGGCCGCCGACTCTAGCCCCCGCCTGCGCTACCCTCAAGTCCAGCCCACTCGTACTCAACCTTCAAGGTTCAACTACGGCGACCCCGACGATGATAGCGACGACGGCCGCGGCGAGTACGACGACTACAGTGGCGAGTATTACAGGTGTAGGCAGGAATATGACTGAATTATGAAGGGTTTCGTAGCATGGAAAACAAAAATTTTCTATCGCATACAAACAAACAAGCCAAGATCTATCTACTAGATTGTAGCAACGAGTCGATGGAATAACTCACCCTCGAAGATTCTAAAGTGTTTAACGAGAGCAGATTCTCGTGGGTGATGTAGTCGTACTCTTCCCGATCTCAAGATCGCGTAGACGATCCTTCCGGCGCTGCGTTCCGGCAGCGCTCCCGCAATCGGTCACACGTTCGGTACTCGATGAAGACCTTCCTCTCCCTTGTTCCAGCAGGCAGCGGAGATTGTAGCACTCTCCTCGCAATTCCGGCAGCACAACGACGTGGTACCGGAAGTAGAGGGGAGATCTCGCAGGGCTTCGCCTTAAGCCGGAGCGAGTATGGTGGAGTATGAGAGAAACCCTCGACGATCTAGGGTTTAGACACGCCGAGGAGGGGGCAAGGCCGGCGGCTAGGGTTTAGCTAGGCGGCGGCGGCAAGTTTCCCTAGGGCCGCCGGCGGCTATGGAGGGCGGCGGCGGCTAGGGTTTAGGTTTAGAGGTAGGGAACTTGTGTGTCTAGGAGGGGAGCCCTGCCCCTCCTTATATAGGTGGAGGGAGGCGCGCCAGGGGAGGGGAGTCCCTCCCCAACTCGGCTTGGAGGTGGGCCGGCGGTGGAGGGGAGGAACTCCTCCCCAACTCGGATTCCACCTCCCCTCCACTTCCCAAAATAGCCGTTTGACTTTCAAATTGGCGTTTGACTTTTTCAAACTAGGATTTGATTAAACCCTTTATTTTGTTCAGCGATGACACTAAGTACATGATGCAATCATACCAACTTGATATAACACATTCATGTACCCTTCCCCTCCGGAGTGCCGGACATTCCGGAACCTTCTAGAACATTCCCGATGAAAACACCGGAACCATTCTCCAACCCCGAAATAGGACTTTCCTTATATGAATCTTATTCTCTGGACCATTCAGATCTCCTCGTGATATCCCGGATCCCATCCGAGACTCTGAACAACATTCTGTCTCTTACTCATCATTCCATAACTACTCAAACAACGTCGAATCCTTAAGTGTGTCTCCCTACGGTTCGTGAATTATGCGGACATGATCGAGACACTTCTCCGATCAATAACCAATAGAGGAATCTGGAAATTCATATGGCTCCCACATATTTCTACGATTACTTTGCGATCGAATGAACCACTTACATACGATACCAATTTCCCTTTGTCTCACGATAGTTTACTTATCCGAGGTTATGATCATCGGTATCTTTGCATACCTAGTTCAACCTCGTTACTGATAAGTACTCTTTTCTCGTTCCCGTGATATGTGATCCCTTGTGAGCCAGTCACATTCTTGCAAGCTAATTGGATGACATTTCACTGAGAGGGCCCAGAGTATATCTATCCGTCATATGGATGGACAAATCCCACTCTTGATCCATGTGTCTCAACCAATACTTTCCGAACACTCAATGCCACCTTTATAGCCACCCAGTTACGGTGTGGTGTTTGATGTCATCAAAGCATCCTTCCGGTGAAGGTGATATGCATGATCTCATGGTCGAAGGAATCCGGTTACTATGTATCAGAAAGCATATAGCAATTGAACTATTAAAATGACTTGATCTTTATGCTACGCTTATCTATAGGAGTATGTCCACCATATCATTCTCCTAACGATATGATCTTGTTGTTAATAACATCTCAATGTTCATGATAGGTAAACCACAATCATTTATTAACCAACAAGCTAGTATTATAAAGAGGCTTTACTAGGGACTCTTATTTTAGTATTAATGTTTCCTTGTTAATACTATTATAGCATGAATGTAAACATTTATCATAAACACAAAGATATAATAATAACTACATTTATTATTGCCTCTAGGGCATATCTCCAACAGTCTCCCACTTGCACTAGAGTCATCTAATCTAGATTACATGGTAATATACCGAACACCCATGGCAGTTTGGTGCTGGTCATGTTTTGCCCTCGGGAGAGGTTTAGTCAACAGATCCGCCACATTCAGATCTGTGTGTACTTTGCAAATCTTTATGTCCCCATCTTGGACATGTTCTTGAATAGCGTGAAAACGTAGCTTGATGTGCTTCAGCTTCTTGTGTGACCTTGGTTCTTGCGCATTGTCTATGGCGCCCATGTTATCACAGTAGATAGACATTGGGTCCAGCGCACTAGGAACCACACCCAGCTCTGTAATGAACTCTTTCATCCATATCGCTTCTTGTGAAGCCTCCGAAGCAGCCATGTATTCCGATTCAGTTGAAGATCTCGCCACAACGCTTTGCTTTGCACTCCTCCAGCTAACTGTTGCACCATTCAAAATAAATACGTATCCAGATTGTGATTTAGAATCATCCGGATCGGTGTTCCAACTAGCATCGGTGTAACCATTAACAACGAGTTGTTCATCACCTCCATAAGAAAGAACCATATCCTTAGTTCTTCTCAAGTACTTAAGGATGTTGTTGACCGCTGTCCAATGATCCACTCCTGGATCACTTTGATATCTGCTAATTAAACTAACAGCATATGCAATGTCGGGTCTAGTACATAGCATGGCATACATTAGAGATCCTATGGCTGAGGCATAGGGAGTCTTACTCATCCTTTCTCTATCTTCTGCCATTGTCGGACTTTGAGTTTTACTCAACGTCGTATTGGGCAACATGGGCAAGAACCCTTTCTTGCTATCTTCCATTCCAAACCTCTTTAGAACTTTGTCCAAATATGTACTTTGTGACAATGATATTAGGCGTCTCGATCTATCTCTATAAATCTTTATGCCTAATATGTAACTTGCTTCGCCAAGATCCTTCATTGAAAAACTATTATTCAAATATTCCTTGACACTATTAAGAAGGTCTACATCATTCCCAATCAACAATATGTCATCTACATATAGTATTAAGAATGCTACAGAGCTCCCACTCTCTTTCTTGTAAATACAAGCTTCTCCATAAGTTTGTATAAAACCAAAACTTTTGATTACCTTATCAAAACGTTGATTCCAACTTCGGGATGCTTGCTTCAATCCATAGATGGACCGTTGAAGTTTGCATACCTTGTTAGCATCTTTAGGATCGACAAAACCTTTGGGTTGCATCATATACAACTCTTCATCAATGTCTACATTGAGGAACGCTGTTTTGACATCCATCTGCCATATTTCATAATCGTAATATGCAGCGATTGCTAACATAATCCTGACAGACTTTAGCTTCGCTACCGGTGAGAAAGTCTCATCGTAGTCAACTCCTTGAATTTGTCGAAACCCTTTTGCGACAAGTCGAGCTTTATAGTCAGTAACATTACCATCAGCATCTGTTTTCTTCTTGAAAATCCATTTGTTCTCGACGGCCTTCCGGCCATCCGGTAAGTCCACCAAAGTCCATACTTGGTTTTCGTACATGGATCCAATCTCGGATTTCATGGCTTCTTGCCTTTTATTGGAATCTGGGCTCATCGTCGCTTCCTCATATGTCTCAGGGTCATCGATGTTATCCACCAACATGACATTCATAACGGGATCATACCAATCAGGAGTGGTACGAGTTCTCGTTGACCTGCGAGGCTCTGTAGCAACTACAACCGAAGTTTCATGATCATCATCATTAGCTTCCTCTCTTACTGGTGCAGGCGTCACAGGAACTACTTCCGGTGCTGCGCTACTCGCAAGTTCGAGAGAAGGTTCGACAACCTCATCGAGTTCTACTTTCCTTCCAACCACTTCTTTCGAGAGAAATTCCTTCTCTAGAAAGGATCCATTCTTGGCAACGAAGATTTTGCCTTCGGATCTATGATAGAAGGTATACCCAATAGTTTCCTTCGGGTATCCTATGAAGACGCATTTTTCCGCTTTGGGTTCAAGCTTGTCCGGCTGTAACTTCTTTACATAGGCTTCGCAACCCCAAATTTTAAGGAACGACAATTTAGGTTTCTTCCCAAACCATAATTCATACGGTGTCGTTTCAACGGATTTAGATGGTGCCCTATTTAAAGTGAATGCGGCTGTTTCTAATGCATAACCCCAAAATGATAGCGGTAAATCTGTAAGTGACATCATAGAACGAACCATATCTAAGAGAGTTCGATTACGACGTTCGGACACACCATTACGTTGTGGTGTTCCCGGTGGTGTCAATTGTGAAAGTATTCCGCATTTCTTCAAATGCTCGCCAAACTCGTAACTTAGATATTCACCTCCATGATCAAACGTAGAAATTTAATCTTCTTGTTACGTTGATTCTCTACCTCACTTTGAAACTCCTTAAACTTCTCGAAAGTTTCGGACTTATGTTTCATGAAATAGATATACCCATATCTACTCAAGTCATCCGTGAAGGTAAGAACATAACGATAACCACCGCGCGATGCTACACTTATTGGACCACACACATCGGTATGTATGATTTCCAACAAGTCCGTAGCTCGCTCCATCATACCAGAAAATGGAGTCTTAGTCATTTTACCCATCAGACATGCTTCGCATCTTTCAAGTGATTCGAAATCAAGTGATTCAAGAAGTCCATCGGAATGGAGTTTCTTCATACGCTTCACTCCAATGTGACCAAGACGACAGTGCCACATATACAACCTGTAGTCCCGGTTGGAGAAACCAACCGGGACAAAACACGAGTCAGCACTAATGATAGGGGTGAGTGTCGACATTATTTCGTAAGTGTCGACACTATGCCGAGCTGCTTGTACTATAAATAGGCATCCTTGCGAGTCCAGTCCTCCAGCCAGTTTTAGAGAGCAGGGACACCATTGCGGCCAGTTTCAGGGAGATGCCGACGGAGCCCAGTCCTCCGGCATCTCCGAGAAACTGGTCATAGAGGCACTCCCTAATATGTTAAATTAGTTAGCTCCGAGGCGTATTGATCTAGTTAGAGAAGTTACAAGCTGCAAGATGGTTTTCGAGAGCAGGGACACCACTGCGGTCAGTTTCAGGGAGATGCCGACGGAGCCCAGTCCTCCGGCATCTCCGAGAAACTGGTCATAGAGGCACTCCCTAATATGTGAAATTAGTTAGCTCCGAGGCGTATTGATCTAGTTAGAGAAGTTACAAGCTGCAAGATGGTTTTCGAGAGCAGGGACACCACTACGACCAGTTTCAGGGAGATGCCGCCGGATCCCAGTCCTCCGACATCTCCAAGAAACTGGTCATAGAGGCACTCCCTAATATGTGACTGCACGCGTTTGGAGATAAGATCTTAATGGTAAGTACGAATTGGGACAACTTCTTCATAGTCCCGGTCCAGCCACAAAACAGGACTAACACTCAAGACATTTATTAATATTAAAAACCGAGACTACAAAACCGGGACTAAAGGCCACAAACCGCGAAAGATATCCTTCGGTCAAGCCACAAACCGCGAAAGACATGAACTAGAGTTACATAATATGAGCATGAACTTCTTGGCATATGTCCTTCCTTATGATCGCTTCAGACGTAACCATGGAGCATCTTCTTTACTTAACGGAATGCTTGGGTCAGTTTTCACTGTGAAGGGCGGAATTTCATCAAACTTATTATAATCTTCTGACATGTCTGTCTTGTCCTCGATTCCCACGATGTTTCTTTTCCCTGAAAGAACTATGTGACGCTTTGGCTCATCATATGATGTATTCGTTTGCATATTTTTTCTTTTTTTCGGTCTGGAGGACATGTCCTTCACATAGAAAACCTGAGACACATCATTGGCTAGGACGAATGGTTCATCTCTATAACCAAGATTGTTGAGATCCACTGTTGTCATTCCGTACAACTGGTCTATCTTTACCCCTTCCCCATTCAGGTTGACCCATTTGCAGCGAAACAAAGGGACCTTAAAAGAGACTCCATAGTCTAGTTCCCATATCTCCTCTATGTAACCATAATATGTGTCCTTTTGTCCATTCTCGTCTATTGCATCAAAGCGGACACCACTATTTTGGTTGGTGCTCTTTTTATCTTGGGCGATCGTGTAGAATGTATTCCCATTTATTTCGTACCCTTGGAAATTCAATACAGTAGAAGATGGTGACGTGGCCAACAAGTATAGCTGATCTCCAATAGTGGTGTCATTCAAGAGATGTGTCCGCATCCAACCACCGAAAGACTTCATGTGTTCATCTATAATCCATGATTCAGGCTTCCCCGGGTTTTTGGAGCGTACAATATTCTTGTGTTCCTCGATATACAGAGCTGCCAAGGTGGAATTATGTAGAACTGTGTAGTGTGCTTTAGTGAAAGAATCCCCATCCCTACATATCATTGCTTTCTTTCCCAGCGTGCCTTTTCCACTTAGTCTTTCCTCATGCCGCGAGTCAGAAACACCAATTGGCTTAAGGTCAGGAATAAAGTCAACACAAAACTCAATGACCTCCTCTATTCCATATCCCTTGGAGATGCTTCCTTCTGGTCTAGCACGGTTATGAACATATTTCTTTAAGACTCCCATGAACCTCTCAAAGGGGAACATATTGTGCAGAAATACCGGACCGAGAATGGCAATCTCTTCCACTAGATGAACCAGGAGATGCGTCATAATATTGAAGAAGGATGGTGGGAACACCAATTCAAAACTAACAAGACATTGTACCACATACTTCTGTAACCTTGGCAGAATATCTGGATTGATTACCTTCTGAGATATTGCATTGAGGAATGAACACAGCTTCACAATGGGTACTCGAACATTTTCCGGTAGAAGACCCCTCAATGCAATCGGAAGCAACTGCGTCATAATCACGTGACAGTCATGAGACTTCAGGTTTTGGAACTTTTTCTCTGCCATATTTATTATCCCCTTTATATTAGATGAGAAGCCCGATGGCACCTTGATACTATAAAGGACTTCAAAAAAGATTTCCTTCTCTGCTTTGGTAAGAGCATAGCTGGCACGACTTAAGTGACGCCCTTTATCCGTCTTGTTATGTGTATGCATGTTCTTTGGGTCTTTCATAATTTGTTGGTCCTCTCGTGCTTTAGGTGTATCTTTTGTCTTCCCATACACGCCTAGGAATCCTAGCAGGTTCACGCAGAGATTCTTCATCACGTGCATCACATCGATTGAAGAGCGGACACGCAGGACTTTCCAATATGGCAGCTCCCAAAATATATATTTCTTCTTCCACATGGGTGCGTGTCCTGTAGCGACGTCGTTCGGAACTGATTGACCGCCGGGACCCTTTTCAAATACATCATCACCAGCAGGGAGTTCAGGCTTCTTCCGGTGATCTGCCTCACCATTGAAATGCTTGCCTTTCTTTCTTACGGGATGATTGGTCGGAAGAAATCGTCGATTCGCCAGGTACACAACCTTCTTGCATTTATGCAAATATGTACCTTCGGTCTTATCTAAACAGTGGGTGCATGCCTTATATCCCTTGTTTGTCTGTCCTGAAAGGTTACTAAGAGCAGGCCAATCATTGATGGTTACGAATAACAACCCTCATAGATCAAATGGCTCCTGTTTGTTGTCATCCCACGCACGTACACCTGGTTTGCCCCACAACTGTAAGAGTTCTTCAACTAATGGCCTAAGGTACACATCAATGTCGTTGCCCGGTTGCTTCGGGCCTTGGATGAGCACTGGCATCATAATGAACTTACGCTTCATGCACAACCAAGGAGGCAGGTTGTAGATACATAGAGTCACGGGCCAGGTGTTGTGACTGCAGCTCTGCTCCCCAAAAGGATTCATGCCATCCGTACTTAGACCGAACCATAAGTTCCTTGCGTCACCTGCAAAGTCTGGGAAGTCTCTCTCGATTTTTCTCCACTATGACCCATCAGCAGGGTGTCTCAACTTCCCGTCTTTCTTACGGTCTTCTTTGTGCCATCGCAACAACCTGGCATGCTCTTTGTTTCTGAACATGCGTTTCAACCTTGGTATTATAGGAGCATACCACATAACCTTAGCAGGAACCCTCTTCCGGAGGGGCTCTCCCTCAACATCACCGGGGTCATCTCTTCTGATCTTATACCGCAACGCATTGCATACCGGGCATTTATCTAAATTCTCATACTCCTTACCGCGGTAGAGGATGTAGTCATTAATGCATGCATGTATCTTTTGCACATCTAATCCCAGAGGACAGAGAGTCTTCTTTGCTTCGTAGGTACTCTCGGGAAGTTCGTTATGTTTTAGAAACTTCGGCTTCATTATTTTCAGCATCTTTTCAAATGAGGAGTCAGTTAGACCACACTCTGCCTTCCATCACAACAATTCCAGTGTGGTACCGAGCTTTGTGCTGCCATCTTCACAATTTGGGTACAACAATTTCTTGTGATCTTCTAACATGCCCTCTAACTTCAACTTCTCATTTTCTGTTTCACAGTCTCGCTTTGCATCAGAAATGACCCTACCAAGTTCATCAGCCGGCTCATCTGATGCTCGTTCTTCACCCCTTTCCTCTCCATTGTCTTCCATTACAGTATCACTGTATTCAGGAAACATATGATGATAGTTGTTATCATCATCTTCTTCTTCACCATCTTCCATCATAACCCCTCTTTCCCCGTGCTTGGTCCAGCAATTATAGTTGGGCATGAAACCTTTCATAATCAGGTGGCCGCGAATGATTTTCGAGGAATAATACTCCTTATTGTTCCGACATTGAACACATGGACAACGTATAAATCCATTCTCTTTGTTTGCCGTAGCCACATCGATAAATTTATCCACACCTTTCATATACCCGGCTACGCGCCGGTCACCGTACATCCATTCCCGACCGTTCATCTGCATCATATAAGTAAGTTTATCAAAAAACAGGACATCATAAATAGTGAAATGACCAATTCACATCGACACATGCATTGTATCAATGACAGAGAAAAGATAAGATTGCTAACCTCGATCGAGGGAAATAAAGAGGAGAAAGCTCAAGTGCGTCTCGGACACCTTCTATATTTTTGTTCTATGAGAAATTCAATGGGATTATTCACTCAAACATTTCATCAAACACCTTCAATGCATGCATATAAGAGAAAAAACTAGTACACCCCTCACACCTTCCACCAAGAGAAAAAACAGAGTGGAGGCAGAGGGGGCTGGGGCGTTGCATTTATAGAGGGCGGGAGAATACGTCCCGGTTGGAGCCAGCAACCGGGACTAAAGGTGTGTGCCACGGCACGTGGCTGTGGCCAAACCTTTAGTCCCAGTTGCTGGCTCCAACCGGGACGTATTCCCCCTAACCAACCGGGACGCATGCCCCCTGGCCCCGTGCCCGCTCGAACCGGGACGCGTGCCAGCATTAGTCCCGGTTGGTGGCGCAACCGGGACTAATCCTCTAAGGGGTCACGAACGGATGGCCCTTTTTCCACTAGTGATGCGCCGCCACAGCCATCCCACTATCCCGTGAGAGAGCGTGTTCCTGTTCTGTTGGAGCCTTCTGTGTCTCAACGGAACTTCTGGCCTGGCGCCGGAAGTTCCGCTCAGGCTTTTTCTGCGGGCTGTTCTAAGCTCTGTTCCGACGCTAGTTCCGCCCCAAGTTCCGATGGTGAATCATTAACCTTCTGTATGAAGTGTTCTATTTGCCGGAACTTGGGCCGGAACTTGCATCAGAACTTGTCCTGCCAAAAGATCCTGAGCGGAACTTCCGCCCAGACGTCGGAACTTCTGCCCAGACGCCGGAACTTCCGGCCAGATTCGGTTCGCGACCCAAAAATTCCGCCCCTTGTCCGCTCCAAGTTCCGGTGGTGGCTCAGTAACCTTCTGTTTTGAAGTGTTCTATTTGCCGGAACTTGGTCGGAACTTGCGTCGGAAGTTCACCGGAACTTCCGGTCTGTTTTGACTGGAACTTCTGGTTGCGCTTCTGGATCGGGCGTCAACGGTCTGATGACCGTTGGAGCCAGGCTGGGCGGAACTTCCGGCCTCTCACCGGAACTTCCGGTGAGGTCGCGGGGGCTGTAACGGTTCATCGCGAGGGGGCCTATTTAAGGCACCCCTCTTCTTCCTCCCACTCCCTCTCGATTTTTTTCTCTCTCCTCCATTAATGCTTGAGCTTCACCTCACTAGATCTCTCTCTCTAGCCACTCAAATGACTTGATATTTTGAGAGGTGAGGCAGGTGACCTAGATCTACACTTCCACCAAAGAAGATTTGATTTCCCCCACCGATCCTTTGTGGATCTTGTTGCTCTTGGGTTTCTTGAAACCCTAGACGGTGTAGGGCATCCTCGGAGCTAAGGCTTGTGTTGTAAAGCTTCGAGGTGTCGTTGAGGGCCTCCAATTGAGTTGTGGAGCCTCCCCCTCAACCTTGGTGTAAAGGTTTCGGTCGGTGCCTTCAAGGTCACCGGTTAGTGGATTGTGAGGCCTCCTTTGTGGGGGAGCTCACCGGAGAAGAAGGTGAGGCCTTTGTGGCGCTCGGGTGACCATGTGTGGCCCTGACACCTCTCCAACATAGACGTAGCTCCTTGGGAGTGAACTACGGGAATTATATCTCCGTGTCCCCGCTCTGGTTACTTCGTTCCCTACCTTTACTTCTTGCTATTTACCGTTTTTGTGGTTGGTGTTTGTTTTCTTGCTTTAGGTTGTTCACTTAGTTGCATCTATAGATAACTTTCCTTCTCGTTGAGCCTAAAAGTGAGAAAAAAATTAAAAATGGGTAGACGCCTATTCACCCCCTAGTCGTATCAAGTCGGTACTTTCAATTGGTATCAGAGCCACGGCTCTTATTTCGGGCTTTACCGCCTAAGAGACTATGGCCGATGAAGGGGGTAGTGAAACCGAAAAATCGAAGAACTTGGCCACTATGGATGACCTCAAGCAATTGGAGTCATCCATGATGTCCAAGTTCGAGGAAATGATGACTATCTTGCAGTCTCTCAAGCCAAACCCCATGGTTGCTCTTGACACACCCCAACCCACCAAGGTTCCTCCCACCGTAACGGTGTCCGCCCCCAGGGTTACTCCCGCGGCCGCCACCACTCGCTTGGGACTTGGTTTTGTTGCTCAAACCTCTACCAAGGTTCCAAGTGAGAACACTGAGGAGCCCGAGAACCCAACTTCCAAAGAGGAAAATGGAGGAAAGGACTACTCGACGGTACCCCCACCGCCGAAGTACACTCCGGATCCACCCATTCCCATGCCACACATTATACCTCAAGGAGCACCACCCATGCTAGATACTTCTAATTTCGCCAATTGGCAATATCTAATGCGCTCACATATTTCCAGCTCCTCTATTGAGTTAATGAGGATTGTGGAGGATGTTTTCTCTCCATATGACCCAAAGAAGTTGACACGAGGTGAAGTGGTGGACAAGAAACTCAATGCCACAGCTTTGGGGATGATTCAAAAGGCCTTGACTCCAAAGGACTTTGCTCACATTCGCCAATTCGACACCGCCAAGGGAACTTGGGATCAACTCACCGAGCTCTTTGTTGCGAATGCAAGCATCCAAAGCTCCAAGTTTGATGAGATCAACAATGAGTGCGATGGTTTCACAATGCAAGATGATGAGACCCCCGAAGACATGTATAGGCGCCTTAAGGTCCTTTGCTCCACTATGAGGGACCTTGGGGCCCACTATGTTGATAACAAGTTTATGAAGAGGAAGTTCATCCAAGCTCTCCTTCCGTTTGAAGAACAAAAGCTCAAATCTATCAAGGGAAGAACCAACTTTCACCTAATGACCTCCCAAGAAGTCTTGAGTGAACTAATTGCCAAGAAGAATGCGGAGTCCACTCGAGCTAGAGCCATTGTGTCAACCAAAGTGAATCTTGATTTGAAGGCCAAGGCTATTGAAGTTGATGATGATGATACATCAACTGAGTGGTCTCAAGGGGACCTCAAATGTGCCTTCAACGAACATCTTGCTCTCGCTTCAAGGGCCTTTTGGAACAAGTCCAGATTCAAGTCAAGATCAAGGGACAACTCAAGATTCAACTCACCCAACAAATCTCCCAAGGCAAGGTCATGCTACAATTGCAACGACAAGAGTCACTTCGTGGCCAAGTGTCCCTTTGAGAACCGTGAAGACAATGGTGGTCGTCTCATTCGCAAATCAAGTCAAGACCTCCTCATCCCTTGAACAAGAACTACGCCGTCAAGAATGCCACTAACAAGGAACGAGCAATTGTGGTCCATGAAGAATACCTTTCGGGCACAGATGAAGAAGATGATGAAGTTCATGGTGGAGAGATTGTGGGAGTTGCTGCTATTGCCACTACCTCAACTCCACGTCTATCCCTCTTCGACTCGCCAAATGAAAATGTCATCTCCTCCAACCAAAAGTGCTTCATGGCCAAGGCCACCGAGGTAACACCGAAACCCACTCCTCAACCTATCTCTAGTGAGCCTTCCTCTCTTGATCTTGTTGGTCTAGAGGTGAAGAAAGAGATGATTGACATGTGTGAATTTGTTGCTACCTTAGATGAAGAAACTAAAACTTGTTTTGAGTCCTTGTTTGCACAACTTGACAATGCTAGGGATGCCTTAGATGAAAAGGAAGAACTTCTTGACTTGCTAAGTAAAAATGAAAGAGATGCCGCCGATGAAAATTGCCTCTCTCACTCAAAGTCTTGAGGATGAACAAAATATGAGAATTAATCTTGAAGAAAATGTGTCTAAGCTTGTAGATGATCATAACAACACCTTGTGCTCTATAATTAAAGAACGTGATCATGCTCTTGCTTTGATTAAGGTTCTCAAGAAAGAAAATGTTGAGTTTGTGGGTGGTCATGATAGGACTCAAAAGGATATTGAGAAACTCAAAGAGGAACGCAAAGCCTTGGAGAGTAAATTCTCAAATATTTTTGAAGCCCATGAACAGCTTCAAACTCAATTAACTTGTGATCTCGCTAAGTCTTCCGCTGTGCAAATTATAGACTTGTCTAGCACTCCTAACCCTTGTTGCAAGCATGAGCATCTCATAGAGGAAGTCAAGGTGTTGAAGGATCAACTTGCCAAGACTAAGAAGAATAAGAAGAAGAAGAAGAACAAGAAGAAGAAGAAAAAGAACAAGGGCATGGCCCAAGGGGTACCAAATGGCCTAACCCTCTTGCAAAGTGACAACTTTGCTGGAAAGAACAATCCCTCTTATATTCTTTGCAAATCTTATGATGGTCATGTATATGCTAGATACGTGGGAACGTCTTACATGCATGATTATCATTGGGCCATTTGGGTGCCAAAGGGTCTTGTCACTAACAAAAGGGGACCATTGCAAAATGGGTACCTAAAACCAAGGCTTGATTTTCTTGTAGGACTATGCTTCCGGTGGATCAAAATGGGTGCTTGATAGTGGTGCCACGAGTCATATGACCGGAAGCAAGTCTATCATGACCGAATTGAGGCCCAATATTCCCAACACCATGGTCTCCTACGGTGACAAAACAAGCTCTCAGGTTTTGGGTTTTGGCAAAGTGGTGGTAACCCCGGATGTATCCTTGGTTGACGTCATGCTTGTCAAAACTCTTGGTTACAACTTACTCTCAGTTCGTGCTCTTGCTCTTATGGGTCTTTCTTCTTTATTTAATACTCATACCGTGGTCCTCATGTGGAGCAAGTCTCTCAAGGTGGCTTTTGTAGGATATGTAGAACATGACTTGTATGTGGTGTACTTTTTAGGGACCACTACTCCTCATGCTCTATGTCTCTATGCTAAAGCCGACAAGGGCTGGTTGTGGCATCGCCTCCTAGCCCATGTTAACATGAGAACTTTGCAAAGACTTCACTCCGAGGGCCACATCCTTGGAATTAACGATGTTTCTTTTGCCAAAGATCGTGTTTGTAGGGCTTGTATTGAAGGGAAGATGCATGAAACTCCTCACAAAGCACTCAATCAAATCACCACCGAGAGGTGTTTGGAGCTCTTGCATATGGATCTCTTTGGTCCACCCTCTCATGATAGCCTTGGAGGCAAGAAGTATTGCTTGGTTATTGTGGATGATTTCTCAAGATACACTTGTGTGTTCTTCTTCAAGTACAAGAGTGAGACTCAACAAACCGTCATCGATTTTGCTAATGAGGTTCAACGGAAGCACAATGCAACTATTCTCTCAATTCGAAGTGACAATGGCACCGAGTTCAAAAACTATACCTTGGATGAGTTTCTTAGTGATGAAGGAATCAAGCATCAATACTCCACTCCCTATACTCCTCAACAAAATGGAGTTGCCGAAATGAAGAATCGCACTTTGATGCATGCGGCTCGGTCTATGCTAGATGAGTTCAAGTCTCCATACAACTTTTGGGCCGAGGCCATCTCCACCGCTTGCCATGCAACCAACCGGCTTTATCTCCGCAAAAAAAAGAACAAGACCCCATATGAACTTCTCACCGGGAGAAAGCTTAATGTTAGCTACTTTCGGGTGTTTGGTTGCAAGTGCTACATTCTCAAGAAAGGAGTTGGTTTATCCAAGTTTGAATCCAAGGATCAAGAAGGAATTTTCGTTGGCTACTCAAATCAGTCCCATGCTTATAGAGTCTACAACAAAGCCAATGGAAGAGTTGAAGAGACGAGCAACGTGAAGTTTGATGAAAATCATGAGTCTCTTGTTAGGCAAGATGGTGTTTGTGATCCAAGTGATGAAATTCCTCCTAAGGCCATAAGAAGAATGGGTGTGGGTTTCCACCTCCCCATTGAGGATCCCCTTATGGATGAAGGAGAATGACCAAGCTCTACTCAAGTGGAGCCCTCACTTTCACAAGATCATCTTGCCCCTCAAGGACCTACATTTTTGGCACAAGCTCCCTCAAGCTCTTCCGAAGCTTCCCATGATCATGACTCTCCAAACTCCAAAGATCAAGCTCTTTATCAACAACATCAACCTCCCCACGATGGGGCTCCTCCTCAAGGAACCTCCCACGGACAAGCTCTTCATCAACCTCATCAACCTCCCCAAGATGGGGCTTCTCCTCAAGGTCACGGCTCTCCCCAAGGTCAAGCTCGTCAAGATCAAGAGCAAGTCAATGATCCTCAAGGCTCCACTCCAAATGATGAATCCCCCGAAGTGGAAATTGATGAAGATGACCCTCGTGTTCGTGCTTATAGTCAAGGAGGCGGCTCAATTGGTGGCAATGACCAAGTGGTAGCTCAAGAATCTCGTGTTGAAGCACAAGCCCACCGTCAAGCCTATCGTCTTGCCAAGCTCGTTCGAGATGGCCATATCCTTGATAATGTCTATGGAGATTTCAATAAAGGTTCCACTACTAGGAGGCAACTATCTTCCTTTAGCTCTCACCATGCATTTATCTCTCTTGTGGAACCACAGAAAGTCTTCGAAGCTCTTGAAGATGATGATTGGCTTGATGCTATGAACGAGGAACTTCACAATTCAAGAGGAACAATGTTTTGACATTGGTTGAGCGGCCCAAAGATTGTCAAAACGTCATTGGAACCAAGTGGGTCTTCAAGAACAAGTGTGATGCAAATGGAATTGTCGTGCGCAACAAGGCAAGGTTAGTTGCCCAAGGATACTCACAAGTTGAGGGCATCGACTACGGTGAGACTTACGCCCCCGTTGCTCGCCTTGAATCCATTCGTATGCTTCTTGCCTTTGCTACCCATCACAACTTTAAGTTGCATCAAATGGATGTTAAGAGTGCTTTTCTTAATGGTCCTTTGAAAGAGTTGGTATACGTCAAGCAACCTCCGGGTTTTGAGGATCCACTTTTTCCGAACCATGTCTACAAGCTCAATAAGGCACTCTATGGCCTCAAGCAAGCCCCAAGTGCGTGGTATGATTGCCTTAGGGAGCTCTTGTTAGACCGTGGCTTCGAAGTGGGCCTCATTGATCCCACTCTTTTTACTAAGAAAGTTGGAGGCCACTTGTACGTATGCCAAATCTATGTTGATGACATTATCTTTGGGTCTATTAACAAAACTTTTAATGAGGATTTTGCCAAGGTCATGACCGATCGCTTCGAGATGTCCATGATGGGGGAGTTGAAGTTTTTCCTTGGGTTTGAAGTCAAGCAATGTAGGAAAGGGACTTTCATCAACCAAGCCAAGTACATCCAAGACATGCTCAAGAAGTTCAAGTTTGATCAAGTCAAAGGTGCCAAGACTCCCATGCCAACTAAGGTTAATCTTGATCTCGATCCCAAGGGTAAGGAAGTGGATCAAAAACTCTATCGGTCTATGATTGGGTCTTTGCTCTATCTTTGTGCATCCCGACCGGATATTAAGTTGAGTGTGGGTATGTGTGCAAGATTTCAAGCCGCACCAAAGGAAAGTCACATGGTGGTGGTCAAGAGAATCTTTCGATATTTATTTCATACCCCAAACTTTGGGTTGTGGTACCCCAAGGGAGCCAGCTTTGATCTTATTGGTTACACGGACTCGGACTGGGCTGGTGACAAAGTGGGAAGAAAGTCAACCTCCGGAGCTTGTCAGTTTCTCGGAAGATCTTTGGTTTGTTGGTCCTCGAAGAAGCAAAATTGTGTGTCTATGTCCACTGCCGAAGCTGAGTACATCTTTGCCGCAAGCTGTTGTGCTCAATTGCTATGGATGAAGCAAACTTTGAAGGATCTTGGACTATCTTTTGACAAGGTGCCTCTTCTTTGTGACAATGAGAGTGCGATTGCTATTGCTCACAATCCTGTGCAACACAACCGGACCAAGCACATTGAGATTCGTCATCATTTTATTCGGGACCATGTTGCTAGAGGAGACATTTCTTTGGAGTATGTTCCCACCAAGGCAAATCTTGCGGATCTTTTTCACGAAGCCTCTTGATGAAGCAAGGTTCCGAGAGTTAAGGCATGAGCTAAATATCATCGATTTGAGCAATGTTGCTTGAGTACCTTGCACACCTACCCACGTCTCAATGTGTATCTTGTTTGGATGTAGGCATGGATTTAGGGGGAGTGTAGTTCCTCTTATGAACAAACGCTATCCCTATTATGCGCACATTAAAGTTTTCATATTCTATAGTCTCTAAAGGAGACCATTTGAGCTTCATGATGAGTGTTGGTAATGAACCCAAGATATATCTTCGTGGTGTCAAGCCATTTACTCTTATATAAGGTGGCCTCGGCCACCGACCCGTTTTTATTTATGTCTTTGACCTTTTTTGTGTGTGTTTTTCTTGGCTTTTGTTGGCTTTGGTTCTTCACAGTTCGAGCTCTATATCCTAAGCCTTTCATTTCCTCAAGCCCTCTCTATTCCCTGCACAAGTTCTTCCTTGTTATCTTCCAAACCTGAGAAGGTCTTCCTGGCGTCACCGGAACTTCCGGTCAGATGCCGGAACTTCCGGTTAGCTGGTTGTTCGTCTGAACCACCTGCTGACCTGGAACGTGTTCAGCCTGACTCGGAACTTCCGGTCCACCGGAACTTCCGGTCCCTGACCGGAACTTCCGGTGGTGCTCCCTGTCCTATATAAGGTGGGCCCTGGGGGAAAACGGGATCTTCTTCCTTTTTCCCCCAAGACCCATCCTCTATTTGGAGCAGCCGCCGGCCAGGACCTCTCCGCGAAGGTGCTCCGGCCCCTTCGTCTCCGGCCACTCCTCCGCAGATCTGCTCTGTGGGATCCTTCCCACCTCGATCTCCCACCACGGACTCCGGTATTTGCCCTCAACTCCCTCCATTATGGAGATCTTGCTCTCTCACCATGGTTTGAGTTAGGGCACACCATGTCTAGGCTAGTTCTTTGGCTAGAACTTGTTGGGAGATCTTGGTAGGCCTAGGGTATCATGCTAGAGTAGATTGGTCCAATACACTATTGAAAATCTTTGCACGTGGCTTTTAGATCTAGATCTAGTGAACTGCTGTTTGGAACCGTCAGTTCGTGGTCTCACCGGAACTTCCGGTGAGCCACGACCGGAACTTCCGGTGTACTATTTTCACCGGAAGATCCGGCAATTCAGCGGAAGTTCCGGCAACAATGCAATTTTTTCCTGATTGTATTTTTCCAATCTATTTCTTTTGTTTCCTCTTCCGAACTTGTGCACTTATCCCACCTTCCCTCCCTATTCTTGTGCTTTCTTCTCAGGGCAAGGAGGTACCCGCCAAGGCAAGCATGCCCGCCGACCATCCTCTGACATTCCTCTTGAGATTGATGAAGAAGATGTTGAGGTTGTGCGTCCAACCACTCAGACGAGTCGTCAGAAGGCTGCTGCTACTCACCGTGTTGCTGCTGCTGAAGGGAAGAGGCCTGCTCTTGCTCAGAAGGCCACTGCTGCTGGGCCAGACATGACCAAATCCAAGATTTCCAAATGGTCTCAGAAAGCTTACTCTGCTTTTAGGCGTACGGATCCCTACCTCGTGGCTCGTGACCGTCTTTACTTGGACCCTCACTTCCACAACTGCCGTCAGGAACAGATATTTGCAGAAATCTAAGCATCAAAGAAGAAGTTCGTGGTTGCTCCTCAAAAGTACATCAATGTGACTCACATGGAAGAGAAGCAAACATACTTTGGCGAGGCTCTTGATATTTGCCAGAAGTTTGGGCTGATTCCCCTCATGGAGCACAGTCAGAACTTTGATGTGAATGCTGTTGCTCAGTTTTACTCAACTCTGTTTATTCACATGCAGTCCTCTACTGAAGGTGTGTTGAAGTGGATGACTAGGGGAGTGTTTCTTACCGCCACTTGGTCTGAGTTTGCTGAGCTTCTTGGCTATCCCCTTCAGCCCGGCCGCGGGGCAAATGGTTGGCATGTTCATGGTCCCGAAGCTGCTGATCCTGAGGTTCTGGAGCCTCTCTACATTGAAGGGTGGGGAACTGTTGGGTTTGTGAATCATCTGCTGCCAGTTTTTGACATCATGCGCAGGGTGTACTTGAACACCATCTCTCCCAAGGCTGGTAACTTTGATCAGCTCCATGGATATCAGGTTGACCTCATGCATCATACTTTTCTCTGCCGTGACACTAATAGTCCCATGGATGTTATGCACTTCATCTACTATGAGCTGTGGCAAGCTATTATTGAAAAGTGCTCCTGCATCTATGCTCCCTTCATTCAGACTCTCATCAATCACAAGTGGCTTGAGACGACTGGCACTCGCTTTCCTGAAGACAACATCACCATTCATGAGGAGAAAAAGCTGCGTGTGAGTAAGCACCAAAAGCCTCGTTCTCAAGAAGAAAAGGAATCTGAACTCCAGAAGGCCCGCGATGAAGCTCGTGGTCCCTCCTCTGCTCCTGGGGGCTCTCGTGCTGGTGGTCCGTGTCTCCAGAGGCAGCCATCTTGGGCAAAGAAGCTGCTTGGGAAGGTGAAGAAAACTTTCTGCTTTCTGCAGGACTGCGAGTATCAGGCCTATGTTGATCAGCGTCACAATGTGCAGCGCCAGAAGGCCATCATGACATCTCTCAACATTCCTAGCTCACCGGTCACTAGCTCTGTCAATGTTCCCAAGGATGATTGGATTCGCGACAACTGCCACTGGTCCGAGGATGAGTCTGAGGAGGAGGTCACTGGTTCGTTGCCTGAGTGGGGTCCTTGGGTCCCTGAGTCTGCTCCTCCTCCCTTTCATGGCTGGGACGATTAGATTGATCTTCTCTTCCTTTTTGGTGTCTCGATGCCAAAGGGGGAGAAAGATGTCTATTAGGTTGTCTACGGGATTTGCATGGGTTGAGTTGCGAGCCTGTTATTGCCTTTGATCTTTTCTTGATCGCGAACTCTCTAGTTTATTTGTGTGCTTGTGGCTTTATGTCCGTGAACTTATCTGAACTTGTGGACCATGTTATGTTTGAGACTATGTGGTATCTTTGTGGTATCTTATGCAATGCCATGAGTGTGGTATCTTGTTGTCATCTTATGAGCACATGCATATGGTGGTGGAGCCTCATTGCTCTTATTGTTATTATTACTCCTTTTGTCTCCACCACATTTGGTTGGTTCTGGTATGATCTCTATCCTTTCTTGTACCTTGCACTTGTGCTATCTTTAAAATTGGTAGGGGGAGCCTCCGTGTATGTGTGCCAGTCTTGTCCTTAGAGTTTTTCTCTACCTTGCACACATACAGGGGGAGCTTGTCCTGTCCATTGCAAAGATTGCTTTGATTCTATGCAAATCTTTGGGATTGTCATCTAATACCAAAAAGGGGGAGATTGAAAGGACTATATCTTCCCACGATGTTTTTGGTGTTAATGATAATCCCAATTGTGTTTTTAATTGTGCGCTTGAGTTTCATGGGAAACGTTGTTGATGTCTCCTTCTATTGTGTTGGATGCTCTCTTGGGATCTCATGAAGTCGGTGGCCTTTTAGTATTCTCCTAGTTTCTCTCCGGTTGTTGTTTTTAGGTCACCGTACTATTAAGAGGGGGTCAATCTTGGAAGGCTGTGGGAAATCACTTGTTCTTGCACAAACCTATATGCACGGCCATAGCCATCCCACTATCCCATGAGAGAGCGTGTTCCTGTTCTGTTGGAGCCTTCTGTGTCTCACCGGAACTTCCGGCCCGGCGTCGGAAGTTCCGCTCAGGCTTTTTCTGCGGGCTGTTCTAAGCTCTGTTCCGACGCTAGTTCCGCCCCAAGTTCCGATGGTGAATCAGTAACCTTCTGTATGAAGTGTTCTATTTGCCGGAACTTGGGCCGAAACTTGCATCGGAACTTGTCCTGCCAAAAGATCCTGAGCGGAACTTCCGCCTAGACGCCGGAACTTCTGGCCAGATTCGGTTCGCGACCCAAAAATTCCTCCCCTTGTTCCACTCCAAGTTCCGGTGCAAGTAACCTTCTGTTTTGAAGTGTTCTATTGGTCGGAACTTGCATCGGAAGTTCACCGGAACTTCCGGTCTGTTTTGACCGGAACTTCCGGTTGCGCTTCTGGAGCGAGCGTCAACGGTCTGATGATCGTTGGAGCCAGGCTGGGCGGAACTTCTGGCCTCTCGCCGGAACTTCCGGTGAGGTCGCGGGGGCTGTAACGGTTCAGCACGAGGGGGCCTATTTAAGGCACCCCTCTTCTTCCTCCCACTCCCTCTCGAATTTTTCTCTCTCCTCCATTAATGCTTGAGCTTCACTTCACTAGATCTCTCTCTCTAGCCACTCAAATGACTTGCTCTTTTGAGAGGTGAGGCAGGTGACCTAGATCTACACTTCCACCAAAGAAGATTTGATTTCCCCCACCGATCCTTTGTGGATCTTGTTGCTCTTGGGTTTCTTGAAACCCTAGACGGTGTAGGGCATACTCGGATCTAAGGCTTGTGTTGTAAAGCTTCGAGGTGTCATTGAGGGCCTCCAATTGAGTTGTGGAGCCTCCCCCTCAACCTTGGTGTAAAGGTTTCGGTCGGCGCCTTCAAGGGCACCGGTTAGTGGATTGTGAGGCCTCCTTTGTGGGGGAGATCACCGAAGAAGAAGGTGAGGCCTTTGTGGCGCTCGGGTGACCTTGTGTGGCCCTGACACCTCTCCAACATAGACGTAGCTCCTTGGGAGTGAACTATGGGAATTACATCTCCGTGTCCCCGCTCCGGTTACTTCGTTCCCTTCCGTTACTTCTTGCTATTTACCATTTTTGTGGTTGGTGTTTGTTTTCTTGCTTTAGGTTGTTCACTTAGTTGCATCTCTAGATAACTTTCCTTCTCGTTGAGCCTAAAAGTGAGAAACAAATTAAAATTGGGTAGACGCCTATTCACCCCCCCTCTAGTCGTATCAAGTCGGTACTTTCAATGGGAGAAGTCATGTTGTTAGTAGTGAATCTGTGATGAGGTATTATTCAATGGTTTAGTATTTAAGTTGTGGTGCTATTCTTCTAGTGGTGTCATGTGAACATCGACTATAGGACACTTCACCATTTATGGGCCTAGGGGGATGCATTGTGTATTTGACTACTAATCGCGGGGTTGCCGGAGTGACAGAAACCTGAACCCCCGTTAGGACACCTTTGCACAAGGGAGTGTAGGATCTCAGAGTTTAAGGCTATGGTTAGATTTATATCTTAATTACTTTCCTGTAGTTACAAATGTTTGCAGGGGTTTAATCACAAGTATGTATTAGTCCTAGGATGGGCGGTATGTTAGCACAGGTTCACCCACACAACACTTACGAACACCAAAGAAGAGTACTCAGCTATTTGAAGCGAAAGCATTGACAGAATTCCCATGTGTCGTCGAGAACGTTTGGTCCTTATAAGTATTTCCACTGGCTTGTCCTTTGCTAATAAAGGATTGGGACACTTTCTCCGTTTGTTCGTTACTTCTGTTACTTGCTCTTTGTTTTGTTGCCTTGTCATAAAACCATTAAAAATCCGTTTGCTAAGTATTCACAGGGATTTCCTGCTCCATACCACTGTTCAGCACCTTCTGCTCCTCGTTGGGATCGACACTCCTATTTATCGAAAATACTACAATACACGCTCTATACTTGTGGGTCATCAATACTATTTTCTGGCGCGGTTGCCGGGGAGTGAAGTGGTATTGAAGAGTGGAACTGGTAAGGGAAACTTTTATTGTGAGTATTGCTTTTGTTATTGCTTGTTACTTTGTTTCCAATATGGATAACCCACTTGGTTTTCTGTTTGGTAAAACTACTACCACTGCTAGGGTAGTAGATGAACCACCACATGTTGAGATAGATCCTTTTAAGATACCTACAAGTATTGTTGACCATGTTATGGATAATTATTATTTTGGGGATGGAACTGTCCATCCTTGTGATCACTTGCTTTTTATCCATGAATTATGCGGGTTATTTAAGTGTGCAGGTATCACAACTGAACAGGTGAAGAAGAAGTTACTCTCCATATCCTTGAAAAGGAGAGCTGAGAATGGTATAAGCTCCCAAAGAATGGACAATCCATGGAATGGGAGGAGATGTCATCTCTCTTTTACTCTAAATTTTATGCTCCCAGTGAAATTCATAAGGATATAAATCTTATTTATAACTTTTGGCCTCTTGATGGAGAAAGTGTAGCTCAATCTTGGGGGAGATTGAAGTTACTAATGCTTAAATGTCCTATTCATGAACTCCTTAACAATATGATTCTCAATAACTTTTATGCTAGTCTCTGTTTTCATGATAAAGATTTACTAGATGCTTCTTGTGCTGGATCATTCACACGTATTAAGAAAGAAGCTAAATGGGATCTCTTGGACCGTATTCAAGATAATACTTAAGCTTGGGAGAATGACAAAGGAGGAAAGTTAGGTATCAACTATGATTATGAATGCATTAAATCTTTTATGGGAACTGATAGCTTCCATGATATTAGTAATGAGTTTGGTCTTGGTCCTCAAGTTCTTGCGAAATGTTTTAATGCTTTTGCTTCTTATATTGAGATTCCCAAGAAAGAGTGGGACAAGTACCATGCTCCTTATAAAGACATTGTTACCCATGTTCCTAGGGCTAGGGTTTAGAGGAGAAAGGTGTAGGGAAGAGGGGCACCCCTGCCCCTCCTTTTATAGGTGGGAGGGAGGCGCGGTTGGGAGGAGGGAGTCCTCCTCCAACTCCTCCTCCTTGGCCGGTGGGTGGAGGGAGTAGGACTTCCTCCCTAAGTAGGTTTCCTACTCTCCCTCCACCAAGCAAACTTGCCGTTTGACTTTTCAAATTGGCGTTTGACTTTTCAAACTAGGATTTGATTTATCCCTTTATTTTGCTCAGCGATGACACCTAGTACATGATGCAACCATTCCAACTTGTTATGACACATTCATGTACCCTTCCCCTCCGGAGTGCCGGACCTTCCGGAACCTTCTAGAACATTCCCGATGAAAACACCGGAATCATTCTCCAACTTCGAAACAGGACTTTCCTTATATGAATCTTATTCTCCGGACCATTCCGGATCTCCTCGTGATATCCCGGATCCCATCCGAGACTCCGAACAACATTCGGTCTCTTACTCATCATTCCATAACTACTCAACAACATCGAATCCTTAAGTGTGTCTCCCTACGGTTCGTGAATTATGCGGACATGATCGAGACACTTCTCCGAACAATAACCAATAGAGGAATCTGGAAATTCATATGGCTCCCACATTTTTCTACGATTACTTTGCGATCGAATGAACCACTTACATATGATACCAATTTCCCTTTGTCTCACGATAGTTTACTTATCCGAGGTTTTGATCGTCGGTATCTCTACATACCTAGTTCAACCTCGTTACCGATAAGTACTCTTTTCTCGTTCCCGTGATATGTGATCCCTTGTGAGCCAGTCACATGCTTGCAAGCTAATTGGATGACATTCCACCGAGAGGGCCCAGAGTATATCTATCTGTCATATGGATGGACAAATCCCACTCTTGATCCATGTGTCTCAACCCATACTTTCCGAACACTCAATGCCATCTTTATAGCCACCCAGTTACGGTGTGGTGTTTGATGTCATCAAAGCATCCTTCCGGTGATGGTGATAAGCATGATCTCATGGTCGAAGGAATTAGGTTACTATGTATCAGAAAGCTTATAGCAAATGAACTATATTAAATGACTTGATCTTTATGCTACGCTTAACTATAGGAGTATGTCCATCACATAATTCTCCTAATGATATGACCCTGTTGTTAATAACATCTCTATGTTCATGATCAGGAAACCATGATCATATATTAACCAACAAGCTAGTTTAATAAGAGGCTTTACTAGGGACTCTTTTATGTTTACAAATCACACAAGTATTAATGTTTCCTGTTAATACAATTATAGCATGGTATGTAAACATTTATCATAAGTATGAAGATATGATAATAACCACTTTATTATTGCCTCTTGGGCATATCTCCAACAGTCTCCCACTTGCACTAGAGTCAATAGTCTAGTTTCAAACCTTTGTGTATTCAACACCTATGGCTTTCTGGTGTCGTATGTACACGATTGCTAGTGGTCAACTGATCTCCGGATCTAACACTTCCAGGTCCGTGTGTAATTGCATGTCTTTGCGTCTCTACGCATCACTCATTCTCTAATGAGATGGCTTTGTACAAATTTGGTCCTTTGGTCTGACCTTTAGTTCTTTGGGGTTAAAACATGTTGATAATATTGTCGTACAATATATCTTCATAATATTATCCCTGCTGTGAACTACACTTAGTTTGATAACAAACTACTTGACACAAATGCCCTCTTTTGCTGCTATAACAGCAGTTATATACTTAGCCCTTTTGTTGTAGTATCTGTCACAATATCTTAACTTTGGAACTCATCCAAATTCATTATGGAACTCTCATTCCATCATATTGTGCCACCCTTAGTTTAGATTGAGATAAACTTAATTTGTACTTTGTGACAAAACTAGTATCAATGCAATTCATTTACAATGAACTAACCATCTATTTGTCACTTCTACAAAATAATATATTCTTAGTTCTTTTACAAGATCATAAGAATATCTTTACTATCGTCCAATAATCATCTTATGAATCATTCTGGTATATTCTCATAACATTTAAAGCATAGGACATATCTGGATTTGTACATATCACGGTATGATTGATATAAATACTCTTTGTGATTTCATACATCAAGTATCGATCTATACTTGAATCTTTGTTTCACTTACCAAGTGTCAATACACTTGAATATATTATCAACATTGAACTCATTCAATCCTTTCTGTGCGACAAGAACCTTTATTGTAGTTTCTATATTAAACTCATTCAATACATCATCTATGTACTTTCGGCACAACCATATTAGCGTCTATTGATGCCAAATATTTGGGTTTTGCCTAAGTCTTCATCAGGATGAAATTCTTAATATGTGTTAATAAAAGATACATCATTTCCAATCAACAATATGTCTTCCACATAATGTATTAGAAACATGTCTTAGCGCTCCCACTTAATTTCTTGCAAATGCCAGCATCTTCATTTTCTCTGATGAAATTAAACTATTTTAACAGTTTCATCATAGTGAAGATTCCAACTCCGCGATGCTTACTTCAACCATTGAAGTTTGCATATGCTTTTAGCATCCTTTGAATTAACAAAACCCTTTGGATTGTGTAATGCACACGTCCTAGGTAACCATTCTATTAGAAGAACTTGTTTTGTTTATTCAACACATAACAAAATTATATGTCGTGGTTGCTACATTAATCCGTCTAGACTAAATATCGCTATGAAAGATCAGATCTTGTCATAGTCAACCTTTGAACATTGTTGTGAACTCTTTCCCAACATGTCGACTATTTCATAGATGTGAAACATTCATGTCTATTTCTTTATAGATCCAAATACGACTGTAAGGTCTTGTACCTTTCCAGAGGGTCTTTCAAGTTCAAAGCTTGATCTCTCTTATATGGAACTATCACGGATTTTATGGCTTCAAGCCATTTGACGGAGTCAGGGCCCATCATCGCTTCTTTGCATGTAGTCGGATCATTATTATCAAATAATGATTTAACTCTCAAATCTTGGTATTTGATTGTTTACCCGATCTACTTGTTTCAATAGGAACTTAGATCTCCGTGACCACAACCTTTGAGGCACGTGATCCATGAGCATTGTTGCTGCCTCCGGAACACTTTTCGGCGCAGCGCAACTTTGCACATATAGCTAAGGTTCTTTTAACCTTATCAAAGTTCGATTTTCCTCCCACTTAACTTTTCACGAAAAATCCCTTCTCTAAGAAACTTGACGTTTTAAGCGACAAACATTTTTTTCTCTGATGTTATGGAGGAACAGTTATTCGAAATAACATACAAAGACAGGTTCATCCGACTTTGGTTGCAAACATCTTTCTTATGCATAGCATACCAATGTTTAAGAAAGGACAACTTGGGTTTTATCCCAAACCATAACTTTATATGGTGTCAATTCAACGGATTATGATGGAGCTCTTTTCAGTGGAAAAACGGTAGTCTCTAGAGCTTTTAATCTTTAAAATGTAATGACAGTTTTATAAATAACACCTTTGATCTTACCATGTCAAACAAGGTTTAATTACATATCTCGAACGCTCCATACTATTATGGTGTTTCGGAAAATGCAAATCCATGGAACGATTCCTTAAATCTTAGGTATTATGCTAAACTTGTAACTCAAATATCTTCCTTTATGATCTTATCATAAACTATTTATATTCTTGTTACAATGATTTTGCACTTCATCTTAAAATCTTTGAACTTTTCAAATGTTTCATACTTCATCCTTATTAAGTAAATATTCATATATTCACTCAAATTCGGAGAAAACATATGAAGTTGAAATCCATCGCTCTTGACTACACATAATGGACTTCATACAACAATATGTACAAGTTCCAATAAGCTAGTCATTCGTTCCCTTTTGGCCTATGAACGAAGTTTTAATTATCTCTAGGAAAGTTTCACAAGCGTCATTTGATCAAAAATCAAAAGGACTCCAAAATTCCATCCACATGGAGTTTCTTCATGTTTTCTTTCCAATATAATTTAAACGGCGATGTCACTTCCTAAATGATATTTCAATCAATTTGTCTTTCGACATTTTTAGCACTAGTTTTATGGATGTGATTTCTCCAACAAGATTTGTGAATCATCCATCTTTTATGGATTACGGCAATTATTTGAACAACCCTTTTGTTCTCATAATGCCTGATAAAACAAATCTTGAAGGCAAGCTTTGATGTTTAACAAGCAGCACAATAGCCCTTTATTTGTTCTCGATGAACATCATCACATATTCTTTTGCTAGTTACTTAGGCCATTGTAGTTCATGAATTGTGTTGTTTTGTATGACGATTCACAACAACCAATTCAGTGTCAAATACTTAAGAACCACATTGTTTAATAAGCAAAGAATATATCCATAACATGTATATCATATATATACTTAAGCTGAACAACTCTAGTCTTTTCTTTTCTGCCATGTACTTATGATATTCTCTTTCAGTATTTCCTTTTCTGTTTGAAAGAACCTATCAACATCAATAGTGGAGCCATATACATGACACATAGTCCAAAGCATGTATAGTAAAATACCAATGTCTTTGGACTTGCACTTTGAAGTAGATCACCATCATCAAATGTTTGGTGTTCTTTCAAATTCCTTTCTTTAGTAATCTCTTGGTGTAGTAAACATTTTACCTACATCAAATATCCACCCTTATCATGGAATCATCCATGATCAAGCTACTTTTAGCTTATAATGGTGAATCACGAGTATAATGTTGCTCTCCAAAACCTTTTGGAGGTTTAGGACAACTAGTGTCTCCAACCTTTTGTAAATTCGCATCAAATATGACTTTTGCCATATTATACTCTATCATGTTGCAACCAAAACTTCATTTCAGATATCACAATACCTTCCACACATCATTGGTTTCTAAAACAACTCTTTCAGATCCTAGATAACCTTGATATTAAGACAATCCTTTGAATATCAAGAATCATGAAGATAAACATGATACTTATATACTAACACTAGAATTGTTACTCTTGATTTAATACCAACTATTAAATTTCATGGAGTAATCGAAACTTACTGAAAGTTTGCAATGGGACTTTTAAACTTTAGATTAACACTTCAAAACAATACGATACCAGTTCGTAAAGTAACTAACCAGAATTCTATAGTTCTATCATCTCAATTAAAACTAAGCGCAAGGTGGTAAACGGGTGCCAATGACTACAAAAACTATGCAAATTCACTTTGATTTAATTTATGATAAATAGTGTTCAACTTTTAATCATATTGTTGTTGAACTCCCACTCAAAACAATATCCCTCACATTGTTTTAGTGATCACATGAACCAAATTCACCACATCAAAACCGATCATCACGAGAGTTGATGTAGCTTTAATGGCGAACAATCAACATGTTCATCATATCTACTATATGACTCATGCTTTACCTTTCGGTGATCCGTGTTCCGAGACCATGTCTGTACATGCTAGGCTCGTCAAGATCAAACCTTAGCTTCCGCATGAGCAAATCTGGCTTGCTCACGTTGTATACACTCGCAGAATCTAACACACCCGATCATCACGTGGTGCTTCGAAACAACGAGCTTTAGCAACGGTGCTTACTAAGGATGAACACTTTAAAACTTGAAATTGTGTGCTTGAGGGATCATCTTATAATGATACCGTCGTGGACTAAGCAATACAAGATGCATAAAAGGATTAACATCACATGCAATTCATAATATGTGATATGATATGACCTTTCTTCTTTGTGCTTCCGATCTCCATCTTCAAGCACGAACATGATCTCCATCATCACCGGCATTGCATCAAGGTAAATGACGCTGCTCCATGGTTGTCGTCCACCAGCTTCAACTATTACAACAACTTTGAATAAACACACGGGTCTTAACAAAATTTAAAGACAACCATATGGCTCCTGCCGGTTGCCAACTTACAATAAGGAACATTGCATACATCAAATATAATCACAATCATGGCCATATCACATCACAGCACACCCATGCAAAACAAAGTTAGACGCCTCTAATTTTCTTTGCATGTTTTACGTGGTTTGGGGCTTTCAATAAGTGTCGTTTTAACTTACGAACAAGAACCACAACATTGATACTAGTATTGTCAATCACCCGTTGTAAATTGAATCTTAACTATGTTGGGAGAAATAGGCACCCGCAAAGCCACTTATGCAATACAAGTTGCATGTCAAACATGGAGCAAGTCTCATGAACGATGTCATGTAAGGTTAGCCCGGGCCGCTTCATCCCACCATCCTGCAAGATGCAAAGTACACAAGAAGCAATCGACAACAAAAGCATCAACGCCCACAATGACCATTGTGTTCTACTCGTGCAACAGATCTACATATAGACACGGATCTGATACCACTGTAGGGGTTCGTAGCATGGAAAACAAAAATTTTCTACCGCATGCAAACAAACAAGCTAAGATCTATCTACTAGATTGTAGCAACGAGTCGATAGAGGAACTCACCCTCGAAGATTCCAAAGAGGTTAACGAGAGTAGATTCTCGTGGGTGATGTAGTCATACTCTTTCCGATCTCAAGATCGCGTAGACGATCCTTCCGGTGCTGCATTCCGGCAGCACTCCCACAGTCGGTCACACGTTCGGTACTCGATGAAGACCTTCATCTCCCTTGTTCCAGCAGTCAGCGGAGGTTGTAGCACTCTCCTCGCGATTCCGGCAGCACGACGGCGTGGTACCGGAAGTAGAGGGGAGATCTCGCAGGGCTTCGCCTTAAGCCGGAGCGAGTATGGTGGACTATGAGAGAGCCCTTGGCGATCTAGGGTTTAGAGGCACCAAGGAGAGAGGGCTAGGCCGGCGGCTAGGGCAAGGGGAGAGCCCCAACTCGGCGGCTAGGCAAACCCTAGGGGCGGCGGCGACTTGGTGGAAGTCGACGGCTAGGGCTAGGGTTTAGAGGAGAAAGGTGTAGGGAAGAGGGGCACCCCTGCCCCTCCTTTTATAGGTGGAAGGGAGGCGCGGTTGGGAGGAGGGAGTCCTCCTCCAACTCCTCCTCCTTGTCCGGCGGGTGGAGGGAGTAGTACTTCCTCCCTAAGTAGGTTTCCTACTCTCCCTCCACCAAGCAAACTTGCCGTTTGACTTCTCAAATTGGCGTTTGACTTTTCAAACTAGGATTTGATTTATCCCTTTATTTTGCTCAGTGATGACACCTAGTACATGATGCAACCATTCCAACTTGTTATGACACATTCATGTACCCTTCCCCTCCGGACTGCCGGACCTTCCGGAACCTTCGAGAACATTCCCGATGAAAACACCAGAATCATTCTCCAACTCTGAAACAGGACTTTCCTTATATGAATCTTATTCTCCGGACCATTCCGGATCTCCTCGTTATATCCCGGATCCCATCCGAGACTCCGAACAACATTCGGTCTCTTACTCATCATTCCATAACTACTCAACAACATCGAATCCTTAAGTGTGTCTCCCTACGGTTCGTGAATTATGCGGACATGATCGAGACACTTATCCGAACAATAACCAATAGAGGAATCTGGAAATTCATATGGCTCCCACATATTTCTACGATTACTTTGCGATCGAATGAACCACTTACATATGATACCAATTTCCCTTTGTCTCACGATAGTTTACTTATCCGAGGTTTTGATCGTCGGTATCTCTACATACCTAGTTCAACCTCGTTACCGATAAGTACTCTTTTCTTGTTCCCGTGATATGTGATCCCTTGTGAGCCAGTCACATGCTTGCAAGCTAATTGGATGACATTCCACCGAGAGGGCCCAGAGTATATCTATCTGTCATATGGATGGACAAATCCCACTCTTGATCCATGTGTCTCAACCCATACTTTCCGAACACTCAATGCCATCTTTATAGCCACCCAATTACGGTGTGGTGTTTGATGTCATCAAAGCATCCTTCTGGTGATGGTGATAAGCATGATCTCATGGTCGAAGGAATTAGGTTACTATGTATCAGAAAGCTTATAGCAAATGAACTATATTAAATGACTTGATCTTTATGCTACGCTTAACTATAGGAGTATGTCCATCACATCATTCTCCTAATGATATGACCCTGTTATTAATAACATCTCTATGTTCATGATCAGGAAACCATGATCATATATTAACCAACAAGCTAGTTTAACAAGAGGCTTTACTAGGGACTCTTTTATGTTTACAAATCACACAAGTATTAATTCCTGTTAATACAATTATAGCATGGTATGTAAACATTTATCATAAGTATGAAGATATGATAATAACCACTTTATTATTGCCTCTTGGGCATATCTCCAACATTTAAAATCCCCCCAAAAGATTCAAGAAATATGGGAGGGATTAAGAGTATTTGCAAGCTCTTAAAGGTCAAAACAATGGAGGGGAGAGAGAATGCAAGCCACGGGCCTAAGGAGGAAGAAGAGGTCTATTTATACCCCTCCCCAACGAAATATGACCGTTTGGGACCTTCCGCTAGGCCGGATAATTCGCCCCTCCCCCGGAAATTTCGGGTTCCCCGGGCCAAAAAATGGCTAAGGACTTCGCGGCGCGACCCTCGGTATAGGGGCGGATTATCTGCCCCCATGGCCGGATAATCCCCCCCCCCTGAAAACTAGTAGGAACAGCAAAACTGAAACCATCATAACTTTTGCATTTGGACTCCGATTTTGATGATCTTGGGCTCGTTTCGAAGATAGTAACGAGCTCTACAAGATCATGCAGGGAAACATCATAGTATAGCAAGGAAGGATAGAACCAAATGATGAAAGGTTTAACCTATCTATAAAAGACAAATCGGTAAAACCTCCAATATCGAAAACACAATAATGAATGCATATGAAATCCGTTTTCGATGAACTTGAGCTTGTTATAGAGATTGAAACAAGATCTAAATCCTCTCATGGATAAGAACCAAATAATAACCAAGAAAGAGGATTCCAAGTATGCAAAGGTTTGAGCTCTCATCGAGGGATATGATCAAGTTACGCACTCGAAAGCCCCTCTTGATAGTACGGTTATCTATCCTATAAACTGGTCTCCCCAACTAACACCACGAGACAGGTAAGAAAGAAACCCTATCAAGATCAAACCTTTGCCTTGTATATTCCACACCTCAAGATGGAGCACCTTTCTTTATTGCACTAGCATAGGCTCAACTTCTACTTGACCAAACTCCAGATCATTCCTTGAAACCTTGATCAACACTTGATCTTCTTCAATTTATTCTTATTCCAACCTTGAAGCCACCAAATGGTTCAAGCATTGTCTATGGACAAATACTACAAGTAAAACTCAATGCAAACATAAGTCCATAAAACATTGTCATTAATTACCAAAAACAAACATGGGGGCACACATGTTCTTTCACAGGTTTATATCAAACTCTTGGGAAATTGGCTAAGAGGTTAATTCTTATTTTCCTCTTCTAGCAACCTGCAAAGCAAAGTTTTTATCTCGTGTCCCCAACTTCACTGTGTGGTTGTCAAGCACACGGTTTTGTATTAGTAATATAAAATATAAATATAAATTAAGTAAAGTAAAATAAGTAAAACTAGGCAAGCAAAATAAAAGCAATAAAAGATAGTTGTTTTGGGGTTTTGTGTTTGCAAGTGAATAAAATATTTTTGTATTTTCGAAATAATAAATTGCAAAAATATAAAGTGTGATAACTATGTTGGAAATGTGTTTCTAATGGTTTAAAATGGATCGGGGTTCATGGATTCACTTGTATACTCCCTTTTTGGGTTGTAGTGGACACAAACAATTCATCAAAGACATAATATTGGTGGAACTTTGACATGTGTTTGAATAGGCATCACGTCCTAACATAGCGATAATGCAACACATCTCTCTTATACTCCTCAAGAAGGGAAAAATCCAAGCAATCTTGAATTAAGAATTAATAGAGTATAGCCTTAGGCATTTTACATGATGTTTAAATCACAAATATGCTACCTTGACCAAACAAGATTATCAAGTTGTCACAAGATACTTATAGCACATGAATTCACTTTATCCTTAGTGAGGCAATAAAAGAAAGGTAAATACCACAATAGATCTTGAATTTGTTGTCACTATTCAATCACTACCACCATGCTACTTCATCTAATACACACTCATCCCCACACATGATCTTGCATACAAGTTGGATCAGAATAAGTACTTAAGAACGGGATACATGATATGCATTTATCAATACATCTTACAGATAATAGGTTCCAATCTCATATATCAAATCATAGAATAAATATCCACCATATAGGAATTACATATATGACCATAATCATATTGTGCAGCTCATATGATACTAGATCTATGAAGAACAAGAGAGAAATAGATTAAGCTACTGCCACAAACTCATAGTCTAGAGGTGGACTACTCGCTCTTCATCATGGTGATGATGGTGGAGACGTTGGAGAAGGTAGAGATCTATCCGACAATGGCTCCCATGGAGTTCCCCTTTCAATCTTCCCTGGTTCTGGCTCTGCTTTGGTGTTTCATATTTCTGCGGCACTCTCCATGCCAAGGACTCCTTGGGGGGTCTTTATATAGACGTTTTTAGGTCAAAACAAATCCCTGGACAAAAGAATCGAGTGAATCAAATGGCCGAGGTGCAAAAGAGCACAGGTGGCGCGCCCTCCTTGACTGGGCATGCTACCTGCACCAATTTGGTCCTCGGGTCTCCCGTCGTGTGGTACAAGTGTTTTGGTTCCTTCTCTTGATGAAATATTAATTCTCCAGAAATCCTAGGTCAATATGACTTCGTTTAGGTCCCTAAAAGCTAAAAATACACAAAACAACATTTTCCTGTCCTGCAGACTTATAACCAAGATAAAGGGAATCATTGGTAAATCCATAAAAATCAATGTAAAACATAGATATAACATCATATATGTTGCACAAAAAATGGGAATTCATATCAATAAACTACAAAGTTCATGCATATATTTTACATGCATCAACATATCCAAGCTTAACCTATGCCCGTTCTCGAGCATGAAGGTGATAAAACTAACATGGACTTTGGAGTTTGGTGCTTTTTTTTCACTGGCAGGTACCACAAAACGTTAAAGGCATTCATTAGAGAATAACAACAAACAAGCATAGCATAAAGTAGTACCTCTCATAATACATACTTGATAACAAAATGTATATTGGCTAACACAAATGCATATATTACCATGAAACAATAGTTGCATTTTTGCATAGGAAAAAGTATAAATATATATATATATAGTGGTGGTCCTATGGTCAGAATAATGGCAAAGGAGGCTGGAAAAAGTGTATGGCTGGCAAGTAAGGAATATCATATGTGAGACACAATCTATCTTCCAAAAACTATCCATTAATTTTAAGGTTGAAGCATGGTACATTATTAATGTTTGGTTCCATTGTCCCTCATTACCTGATTTTTTTTGCATTCTTGTTTTGGCACTTTTTTCTTCTTTCCTCTCTTTTCTGTTTCTTTATATTTCTTTGTCACTTTCCGCTTGTTTTGATTTTTGGAAAGGCCTAGCCTCTACATACTCACTCTTCTCACCTTTTGATATCATATAAATATTTGGAGGATTTTTGCCCTCATCTTAGCGGTGGTACCCCTTCTATGGAGGATTTCCCCCCTCATTTTTTAGTGTATGCATCCTCTTATTGCTTCTTCGTAAGGGGCACTCTATGCCCAATGGGTTCGTGGTCACCCCACTACCTACTTCTCCATGTCACCCATACCCATAATAATAGTGTTTGGAAGCTAAATAATGACTCACACATGATAGTATACTTTGGGATATAACTTGAGCTATTTGGGTAGGTGTTTCCTATATAAATGCTAAGTTTTTTGTACTAAAGGAGGTTGTTTCAATATGGTGGGGCTAGCAATAGTAACCGTTTGACCTTCTACAAGAATGCAAGAAAGTGCCCATAGTACTAGATCATTTTTGGAAGACAATATACTCATTGAGTATCATTTATGTTGAATATGAAAACTAGCACTAGATGATACACTTGTAAGTTATCACTCCATAAAGCATATGGACAATCCAACTAGAAGCAATAACATGAGTAGCTTATCCTCCCTTTTCTATTTCAAGCAATACATCCAATCAAACATGGCACTCATTCATGGGATAGTTTGTTTCGGTAGCTCTTTTCTAAGCATGCAAAACATCTATCATGGTGCTCCTATTTATTTCCATGCATATCAAACAAAACTAAATATAACACTAAGCAAAGACGCTCCAAGTTTCTATGATCATTCTATGTTGCTCGAAAAACAAAGTTTAGAGGTTTGCAAACCGAGAGTTTTATAAGTTCAGTGGGGTGCATTGGGAATCCACAAGCTTATGGTTTTAACCATTCTTGGATATCTATTGGTGTGGTGTTCCTACATTCCCTATCAAAAAACTTCAACACAAAACTTTCTCCCATTTCTTTTTTTGTATGGGGTGACATTAGTGGTACAAAGATATGATAATAGCTGCCATATAATTCACAGAAAAAAAAATTCTCAGTATTCCAGCAAGCATATAATGTCCTACAAATTCCTAGCATATCAAAATACTCATGGAAAATCATTTCGAGGCTCAAAAGAATGGCTCAAACACTAGTGGGAAGAATTTGTCCAGATTTTTAGCATAAGTAAAACGTACTTATTTTGACCACCTAGACATGTCAGGAATTTTGACTATTTTTTGCATAAAGAGGATGAAAAGTTGTAAATATTGTGTAAATATGAGAGTAATCGGAGTTACATAAAAAATTATAGAATTTTTCTGCTAAATAGTGTTGTTCGGGAATTTGATTATCCATCCTAACAACTTTATAGCATCCAAAATGGGTTCTACTTGGTACTTTATTGCTAACCTATAGAGAATACACTAAAAGGGGACTCTTTTAACTACAACAAGCATGCATACAAAATAAATAACTAGGTTTTCTACCGAAAATTGCTTTCTTTATAGCCATATAGCTAGGCTTTACTTACTTGATTCAAGTAATTTGGAGATCATGTGGTAGCTTGTACCTTGGTGTTATCTCCTTCTTCCTTGGGAAGTGTTCCATATATTTCTTATGATAGAACTGAAACTTCACATTCCCTTCCTTTGAATCAATGATTGCACCTGTAGTTCTTAAAAAGGTCTTCTAAGAATTATAGGACTAGACGTTTTACTCCCCATGTCCATGATAACAAAGTCAACAAACAAAAAAGTCATATGTAACTCAACCATTACATCATTTAATTTTTGTAAAGCATGTTTAGTTGAGTCATCAAAAAGCAAATGATCTATTGAATATTTTTCTATGGTTTCGAGTTCTAGTAGTTCATATAGTTTTTTGGATCAAACAAAGACACTAGATCCTAGATCTAGAATAGCATGACAGGTCTATTTGCCAATGTTGATTAATATCTTGGGGAGCCAAGAATCCCCAAGCTTTGGTGTATCATGTCTTAATTATTGTATATTTTTATCTTTTCTTTTATGACATAGTTTGCTATATAGGAGCCAAAACCTTCTTGATGGACATCAATGGATGGGTCATTAGAAAATTTTGTAGGATGTTGATAAGTTTATACAAGCTGCATTTATCAAGGTCTAGTAGAGGTTCTTTTGTTTCAATGCATAGACTGGGTCTCATCCTCCATTTCAAAAAAGAGACTAACACATCTCCACGCACACGCAGAGGTGGAGCGATGCCATTAACCGCCCCTGCACCTACATCCCTATTGCTCCCCATTTTCCAAGGGACTACATGATGTTTCCTTCCATTGTCATTACTACCAAAAATCCTAAACCAAAACATCAACAATCTAAGAGGGACAACAGATCCACGGTCTATCGAGCATGCCCATTTCCACGTGCCCCTCAAAACATCTAGGGTCGCCAACTTACACTGCCTCAAATTGTAACACTATCAGATCTTGGCAAGATGATATCCACGAAGGCTATGCTGCCACAACCTGAGAATGCCACAACTCCGATGAGCTTGGTTGGCATGATGACATCGCCCGCTTGCCTCTAGTTGGCTGGAAGCAATGATAACAAATGTTGGTGATGGAAGAATGCCCAACAGGGTAGGCCCATGAGGCAGAGTCGACAGACAACACCTGGGTGGCTCAAGGTAGTACAGAAGACACCCTGCTGATTGGCGCGCTTGAAGACAAGGAGGCCGACTCTGTGAGGCCCATCTAGCCTTTTAATCGACGTTGTTTCCTAAACTGACTCGGAGTCTATCTTTGTAAACCCTAATCGAGGCATCTTATAAGCCTCAATAGGATAACCCTAGAGGCTTATATCCCTAGGGACTCACCGAAGGAGAGGGATTGTTAAGATTAAACAAAATAGAGACTCACCGAAGGAGCGGGATTTTCTACCGAGTACGGCAGGATCGACTCAACGAAGCTGGTGAAAACTACAGCGGTGATCTTCTTTAGCATCTCCTTGTACATGTCTCCCCCCCCCCCACTCGGCAACACACGTGCAGGGCTCGTCGTTAAGCCCCTTGTACCCGCACATAAGGTGTGGGTGAGTGTGGAAGGGGTGATCCGATCATTTGACCCAACAGGTGTATAGGTAAATAGACTTCAAGCTATCCCTTTTTAGCTATTTTAGGTGAGTCCGCATCCCAGTGACTATGGCCCACTGGTAAGGAACAATGGTGTTCAATTTGCAGGGCACACTCATCTCACCCTTGAACCGCAGAATCTCCATTTCTCCTTTGGGTGTCACCTCCTTCATATCGATCCACCCGTTGTGTGAGCTTGCCGCGTCCTTCTTCGGCAACTCCAGGTCAATGAACGCTTGGCCTCCATGCAGTTGGAAAGTGATGTAGCCGGTGGCTTGCATCAGTCTATCCTTGTATTCATTCAGGGTCCGGCCGTGGAAGATTGCTAGTCAGATAGGAAAAAATGGGGGGAGGGGGAAACCGAGATAGGATTCATGGAACAGAATGAAAATCACAATTTGCTAGATCAAGTGCAGAACCAAATTGTGGAGTTGCAAATTGTAGAAGGCAAGAAAACGGTGAACGAAATTTGAAGTGGGAAATGACAGGCCACGACTTTTAGGAAGCTGAGGAAAATGATGAACTCACTGGCTTCTGGCAGCAGGAAGCACTCATCACTAGGAATGCGCCATTGATTGGACCTCCACTCTGGGATGATGACGGTGCCAATGAAGGGCAACCGATCCTTGGGCTTCACCTTTGATTCCCCCCATGTGCCCTTGATCGCCATTGTTAGTTCTTTCTTCGGAAGATGGAGGATTTTCGGTGGCAGATGACTCAATCGATGGAGGAAGAAGATGATGCGTGGAGCATTGAACTGAGGAGCACAATGACCTTGCGCTCTCCGCTCACTTTTTAAGGACTCGGGTGCGAAATTACCACATGTCGTGTGAACGTGCCGGGAAATGCAGTCATGATCGCGTTGCATCCCCATGTAGGGAAGATCGTGCGACCGAGAGCACCAGACGCGGGAGCCAAGGCTCATTATTGCTTTTGCTCCGTCCCGAGGAGGTTTTAGGCGTGTTATTGAGTTGTCCCATCACTCTGACTAGCTGGCGACTTGGAAGACGAGGCGACGGATACGTCAGCGAGCTGTCATGTCACATAGCTAGCAGGCGACCCGAAAGATAAAGTGGCGGCTGCTGCTAAACAATAACATGCATATGCCCATCACGAGGCGTACCAATAGGCTCGAGTTGGCACAAGTAAATGCGACTAAGACCGAACACTAGAGGGATAAAAACTAACCTGATGTGTTATTCTCTATTTATAAGAAGGTCCTTAATGACTTTCGCTCGACGTCTCGTCAAAGTCGCATCCTGACGACTCATTGACTAGACGCCGACTGTAAATCCCTAACACACTCGGGGACTAACGATGAGGGAATTCCCAACCGAGTAGGCCCATGGGGTGGAGTTGGTGGAGGGCACCTGGGTGGTTCGTGGCAGGCCAGAAGACACCCTGTCAATGGACTTGCCGGAAGACAAGTAGGCCGACTATGTGAGTCCTATGGCGAGTCAACTTAGATTGTAAGTAACGGCCCATCCGACCCTTTAGCCGATTCTATTTTCCAAACCATATTTGTAAACTCTAGCCAAGACGTCTATATAAGCCTTAGTAAGAGAACCCTAGAGGGTAGGCTCGCAAGCATACATCAAACCCTAGCTCTAGTCAACATTTTGCCTACGACAACTTGTAATCATCCTGAGCGAGAAAACATTTTGCCTACGACAACTTGTAATCATCGTGAGCGAGCAATACAATCTAACAATCTAGCAGGACTGTGTCTTTACCTATCTAGAAAGAGTATGTCTTTGTCTCCACCGTGAGGAGTCGGGCCTAGGTAAACTGTCAACTCCCCATCCCGATGCACTCATCGTCCACCTCTCATAAGCTACTCTGTAAACCCACGTCATATGGGGAGTTATGGATGGTGACTAAGGTTAGCCCAAGATGAAGCGACTTTTAAACTAGTCCACAAGTTGATGTTGCATTTAATCAGTCTCCTCAATAACCAGAAATGCAAACGTACTCATGGAGAAGAATAGAAATTGGATTCGTCCGGTACAATCCACGGGTCCGACCAGACAATTTCAGACAAGTCGTTTCGCAGTCTGCAGAGCAAGATACGCTTGAATTTTCAGAGTTTTGGTCCAATCAAAACACAAGGATTAGAAGTTCCTCCTAGCTCTACTTCAGTGAAGTGGAACATGTTGCAGCCTGCAGTCCAATGCGCATGGCCGGGCCTCACTGCTCACCATCGCCAGGAGGATTCTTCATGAGTTCCCTAGCTTTCCTGCAGGAGTTCAAGCGGATAGAATGGAAATTCAAAAAAAAAAGCTCTTAAGAGGGATGTAAGGACTTGCACTAGCGTCACATAAAAAACTGCTTCTCATCACTATAATATTTTTCCAACCAAAAATCATACTATCATTTGGAAAATAATCGAAAGAGATACAGGGAAGAGATCAGGTTACCGTAATTCACTGTCAATCTCGGTATTCCCAGGGTCTAATTTTTGTGCATCTTCGAGAGCATCACAGGCTTGTTTATATTCCTGGGAGTGAAGAGGAAATCAAAGAACATGACCAGACCATAAGATCAATATGAGATAACTGAACACACTGGCAAGCTAGACGCACCTTGAGTAGCATGTGAGCTGCAGCTTGACGGAAGCAGGCTTTTGCCCACTTAGGTCGCATCATTCTGGACTTGAGAGCATCTGACAAAGCACCGTCACCATCCCCCATGAGCAGCTTACAAAGACTCCTGTTTGCATACAGTGCTGCACTCTCTCCATGATCTATTGCCTACGACCAAACATTAGAGATTGTGCAAATATCATTCTCAACTAAAAATGATGACCTACATAAGTTCTAACCCTTATTCACGGCTTTCACACATGCAAGCAGGTAGAAAACTATCTAAAACTTCACTAAGTAGTAGTACAGCAGAATGGATTATGGGAGACATTTTAGTATTATATTACTTTACAGCTTGGCTTGTCAATTAACATGTAAGGTCATCAATCAACAGTCATACATGGAATACATAAACAAAAAAGTGGACAACCATATCAAAGATTCATATTGGCCAAGGAAAAAACAAACCTCTCATAGATTCTGGAGATGTAAGACGTGAACTAAGATAGAAGTCGTCTTTTTAAAAGTGTGGTTGATGACAAATAAGTTTTAAGTGAAGTCGAATATGCTTGACACACGATTCACAAAAAAATAAAATATGCTTGACACACGTATTAATCTGCCAGTTAAGATCAGTCCCAATCCAATTTCCTTAATAAATAAATAAATCAGTCCCATTAAGTGACACATCACATGTCATGTTAAGTCCAACATATATGGCAAATTAAAAAGCAATATATCGGTAGATAAGTATCAACACTACCTAGTATTTACATGTGACCCATTTGTTATTTTATATATATAATCATACGCATCGATCAACCGTTGCCTTAATTAATTTCCTTGTTGCCCCCTAAATGGACTCCATGATGGAATCTTCATACATTCTTCCCCAAATAGTAAGATGAGTTAACTTAGCACATTTTTTATGTATAGTGGATTCATATCATATTCATTTACATGGCGCATGGTCAGACCTAATCATAATTTAAGTTGGTCTTTACAGATATATTCATGGCAGCATACATAACACTTCATTCCAAATAAATGGAGCTAATGAAATAATTGTGTCCCAATCCCACTGTTCATTATCAATTTTCATTGTCTTTTTTCTGGATTTTCCCCAATCGAGGCTCAAGTTTTAAATTTAAAAATGGATAGATATCCTAAGTGTAATAATATAAATTTAACAGAAAACTAGTTAGAAAAAATGCACTGCAATTGGTTCCCTATTGAGTATTGACAACAAAATTTTATCTTCTAAACCATCATAGGTAAAGACATAAGGTGCAAGAGGTTTACCAAACCATAAAACTTTGATGCCATCTTATACTCCTTCTGCCTGAATGCCGTATCAGCCTGTGACTTTATCAAAACAGCTCTTCTTTCAAGGTGCCGTTGCTCCTAGACAATAAGTAGAAGAAACAGGAATAAAATATTTGGATTTTGGAATTAATCATTATTTACTACTACCTCTAATCCAAATTAGTTGTCGAAGTTGCTGCAGATTCACTTAACCTAGACATATTTAGGCAACATTTTGCCTAAATCTATGGCAATTATTTTGGATGGGAGGGAGTAAGATGAATAAATTCTCGAAGTGCAAAATCTGGTCTAGCCCTAGGAGTTTCCAAACCGATGTGGCTGAATGTTTCATTGGTTTAGAGATCAATGATGGCAATTTTTATTTTGACCAAACCCAAATAGTCGAAGTCTTAAAAGGACTTTTGTGCAACTGCCTATAGTTACTAGATAAGATTCCTGTACCAGAGAGCATCTACCTTTTTTTCTGACAAAGAGCATATATTAATATCGCAAAGATACCAATTACATCTAGCCTCTGCAACAACGCATTGCCCTAGCGGCCTTACGGATGCACATAACCCAAAAAAAAGAAGAATTACAATAAAAGAAAAATCCCGCTACAGTGATCTGAGAGCATCTAAATATTAGCATTACAATATTTGGGCCAGTGCTCTACACAATTATAAGTTAACGGAAGTTACTAGATCTCACACTGCTATACAATTTACATGCTAATATCTTTTTGCAATGAGTAAAGCAATTGCATTATCTTAAGAGTTTATCTTATCAGCTGTAAAGGTGCTTGTACTTTTCAACACTGGAAGCAGCAGAATTTTTTCCTCAATGATTTCTACTCCCTCCGTTTGGAAATATAAGATGTTTTAGGTTTGTGAAGGAGATGTATCTAGACACATTTTAGTGTCTAGATTCATTTGAACCTACACACTAAAACGTGTCTAAATACATCTTCTTCACAAACCTAAAACATCTTATATTTCTAAACGGAGGGAGTACCTATTATCCAGAAAATAACTAGAGCATGGTTGGTATTTTATATTCATTACAATCCAGGGTTATTCATATTATGTTCTGTTACCGAATTGATGGTGCATACATCACATGGGTTCATGTCTTCAGGATGTCCATTGCTGGGCAGCTTGTCATTAGGCCATGGCCAGATATTATCTCTTCTTCATCATATTACCATTCTAAATTACAGTACAGTTCATAGTTTGTTCTCAGCTAATCAACACTTAAATAACTTATTGATCTTCACGAGCTGTACATCTATTTTTTTTATTATAAGTAAAGTCATGATTCTCTCATTATAGATGTGGTGTCATAGTAACTACAGTTTGCAGTTACACCGAATGGACACATTTGACTGATGAAGAAAACAATGGCTTAGTTTTGAGCCAATATTCAGTATGAAAACAGCATGAGAACAGAACAGAACATACTATTGGCTTTTTATCTTCAATTTTGGCATGAGAAATTACTCCTTCAATACTCCAGTCTGGGGCAGTTGGAATCGGTGCAGTCACAGGAAGCAGCATTTCAACCTCTTCCTTGCAATCACGTGATGCAGCATACTCTATTGGCAACCTACCCAACTGGGAAACAAAATACAAATGAAATGTAATTTCTTTTAAGAACTAACAACATCATTAAATAATGCAACTAAAGAGATTATAACATAAGAATGTGATCGCTACCTAACATACAATCATTGTAGAAAATTATAATGTTGTCAGGAAAACCAGGATCACCATATTTATCAAATGTTTCAACAAGGAGAGAATACGAACAATTGGGGACAATAACCATATCAATCAAGCTAACAAAAGACAAGTTGTTATTTCATGTGTACATTGGAGAAATGTTGTACATAGGGGCGAAAGCCTATTTCGAGAGAGAAATGTTGTGCTACCAAGTACACAGAATGGCACATACTACATAGTGATATCTCAGTATCTCATCAATTATAACGTGACATAATGTATAGTCTATGTAGAAAATTATACATTGTGGGAGAACCCAGACGGCCAGACATACGAATATTTTATCAAATGATTCAACAGGGATTTACCCAGCAAGCATTTACAACGTTTCGAAGAGTCATTTCAGCAAAAGTTGAGAATGAGACACGACAGGAGTTTGTAGTGGCAACACATAGTCCACATGTAACTATAGATAAAGAACAAGTAGTTGTACATATGATTTGTTTTAGTTCGTCCTTTAACTGATGGTTACATTAATATAAACAGGTTCTTAAGAGTAAAAGAATGAAAACAGAATACCAACAGGATGAAGAACAGCAAAAAGCAAGTTAACAAACTAACTATTATAAGTTAACCACCCATACATACTTAGTGCTTACTGCATGAGTTAACTCTGAGAAATGCAGAACTTGGGATTCATAAACTATTATAGGTTAACCACCCATATATATTTATTTCAAAAATGAAAAATATCTTTATACGTTGGGTACTGTTGGACATAAGTAACATATGACATATATGCTGGAACAGAATAGGCAGGGTCCTTCCATAGGAACTCAATAACTGATGATCAACAGAAATAATCAAGTCTATTGATATAGACTATTGGGAATTGGACTGTATTCCAGTGGTGGATGCGCAGTGAGGTCACCCCGCCACCCAGAGTTCAATCCTGTGTGAGGCGAATTGACATCTCAGGAGGAGCCCTCATAGGTCCTTCATAAAACTGTTTGAATGGAAGGTTAAGACACAAGTTTACTAGACACAAGTGAAAAATTCCGATACCATAGTCAATGACACAAAGAAACCTAAAATCATTGCTAAATAGCTCGCCAACATTATCAGAGGAGTTGAATAATAATAGTTTCATGCTTCACCAGAAGCTTTAACAGAATGTAGTGAAATTCTGCATACCAGACCAGTAAAATATCTAGCAAATATACAGACATACATCATCGGGAATATTAGGATCTGCTCCAGCCTTCAGTAGCAACTTAATGTAGTTGGTGTAGCCTCCATGCATTGTAGCAAGTACCAGAGGAGTAATCATGCAACCCTTGCAGTTAACATCGGCACCAGCCTGTAAAAAGAATTATGCAATAGAATGTTCATGGTGCACATCAACACATGGCAGAGACGGTGACAGGTAGAGTAAGACAAATCACAACATAGCAATAGTTAATAATCAAAATAATACTTGCCTTAATGAGTAGCTTCATGCACTTCAATGAACGATAAATAAGAGCACTCAGCAGGGGAACTCCAGCACCACTAAGAATGATGTTAGGCTGAAAGCAAGGTATTATGTCACGTAAGAGTAAATATCACAAAATCACAACTATTGGGGCATAGTTTCTGTAAACCACAACTTCTAGTGCATTTCTGAAACTGTGGTTTGCACTTGAAGTTGTGGTTTTGTAATATTCTCATTAAAAAACGCATGTGGCATCATGAACTCAAGAATTTCTTTTGAGATAAACAAGGACATACTAATTAAAAATCATGCCATCATATAATCTACTATTCTACTAGTGTGGTTTGTGGTTCGAGAGATCCGATGGTAAGTGGACCATCAAATCCTAGTCCTGGCCTAACGTTTTTTGGTTTGAGAATTGGAATGGTTTGGTCCATCAAATCAAACACACTTCAAGAACTCTATTCAATGTCATAAACCTAGAAAATGATTTTGTACTGCCATATCTAAGTATGTTTCAATAAAAACAGCTAAAGCACCCCTAGGTTAAAACATATTTGTCCATGTCCTTTAACTGGTTTGCAAATTAAAAACTAATCTGTCCAAAGTAACGCTTAATCAAAAGAAATAAGAAACAGTAAAGGTCACATACATTTGCGTGGTGGTCCAGTAAAATCTTCAATGTCTTATCTTGCTCATTTGTAGCAGCCATGTAGAGTGGGGTTCCACGGCCACAGTCTATGTCGACTGGCACTCCTTTTGAAAGGATGAACTCTGTTACCTTGCAACTTCCTGTGGTGAATGAGATGATTCAGTAAGTCGTGTGGAGAAACATTGAACAAACTGAGGATACCAGAGTAAATAAATCACTAGTAGTACGATTGACCTAATTACAGCAATAAAGTGTGAATGTGTACGTGTCAGGGGAAGCACCTGCACTCGCAGCATGGTGCAGAACTGTGCGCCCTTTGTCGTCTGCTTTCATTAGATCACCACCATGATCAATTAAATATTTGACGGTAGGAACATCACCAGACTGAGCAGCCGTCATAAGCGGAGTCGCGCCTGTACAAAAACAGACATCATGAGCACAATCTCAGGTCTCATACTGGGAAACATTGACATGGCAGCCACTGATTTTTTTAAAAAAAATGAAGAAAGGGATAGAGAAGGACCTAGAGCTACATCTCCACATCCAGAAGCATTCACATCTCCCCCAAGCTCCTCCACCAGATACTTGCAAACCTCCAGATGGCCCGCGGATGCCGCGAGATGCAGCACATTAACTCCATTGGTGTTGAAAGAAAATATCGCAGACAGGTCGCCATTTCCTTTGGTAAGACTCTTCACAATACCTTTCCCCAGCGAAGAAATCGTCAGGCATTACAGAAATGAATAGCCAAATTAACAAGATCAGAAACATACAGAAATGAGAAACCATGTGTGGAATGCATAAGAACCTCGTGAGGTCAATTGAATCGATCTAACAGACAGAGTAGCGTGTTTAAAAATTTGATTGCGCTGCAAATCTGGATGTAGAGGGAGAATCGGATGTTATCATGAAAAGTTTTCACATTTATACCCTGACCTGTTAAGATAAAGAGACTGCTAAGCCGAATTTTGTTTGATCTGGAATGCTCATCCGAATTTCAGGAGGGAGACTACTCATGAAGCCATGATGAAATTACTAGTAATCCGGTAAACATATATACTAGCACGCCACATAACCTTTGCACAGACCCCGCAAAGTAGTACTAGTATTTCCGAAGGCGAGCTGTAACAGTTAGGTGCAGCAATGCAGCCTGTGTGAACAAACCTCCGACCCCCAGAGACGAAGTAGCGTCGCGGTAATAATACTGGGACTCTGATCGAACCCGAAGTGGGGAAAAGGAGGCGGGAAGAAGGGGAGAAGGAGAAGGGTACCTTTGAGGCGGCCGAGGTTGCCGTCCATGGCCGCCTTCATGAGAGCATTCTGACCTGCATTGCGGACACGCGCGCACGACCGCCGCTAATTAGAGGCCGGAGAGAGGGGGAGCAATTGGGAGGCCTGGACGGAAAGCGATCGAGGGCTCGACAAACGTACCGGTGCTGCCGGCGTCGGAGGGGCAGTAGATGAACGGAGGCGCCATGTCCCAGACCTCGGGGATCCCGCTCGCCTCCCTCGCCTGGAAGCTTCCCGGAGGCTGCAGAAACGAGAGTGAGTACGGGAACCGTGCACGCGGCGGAGGAGGTGGGGGTTTTGGCGAGGAGGACGAGGAGGGCGCTGTGGAGTGGTCGTGGAAGAGCCTGGTGTTGGTGCACCGCTCTCCGGTGACTGGCTCGTGAGCCAGGCCCTGGAGCACGAACACCTGGTCTACCCGTTGGGTCACCCGCTTGATGAGAGACGCACACTCCGTGACATTGCTGGCCCACAGGCGAATGAGGAACAGAGCGCCTACGAGCCGTCGACACGTAGACGGAAAGGACGGGACGAAGGCTGCCCGCCCGCCCACGCAAACGGCATGGACGAACCGTAGGCGCTACTCCGCTGGGCGCACCTGATGCCCGAGCGAATCCCAGCCCTTCGCATCGTGAATGGAGGGCCCAGGTGCAAAGCTACAGTGAACTTGCATAGAAATGGTAAGCTGCTTTTGAAAGCAAAATTGAAAGTAGTAAAAAATTATAGGACGCGACTACCTGGCGGACGCCCTGAAAACTAACGAATCTGGCGGGCGCTTCCGGCAGCGACCCCGCGTCGCCCCGCGCGCCCCCTCCCACACCGGTGGCGTGACCAGGTCCAAAAACGGAAACCTGATTGAACCATCTTCCTCTCCCAGCAAAAACCAGAAAGGAAACAAAATCCCCCCCTCCCCAGATCTAGTGTTTTACCCTTCCCCGATTGCTCACCTACCCATCTCGCCTTCATCCTCTAGCGAAAAACGCCATTGAAGCTCCACCTTGACGCCATTGCCCAGCGCCCTGCTACTGAAAAGCAAAAAAAAAGAAACACACAGGCAAAAACAGCAGGTACTTCTCAAAATCATCTCTTCAAATCACAAGGATTTTGGTAGAAACGTCTCTATATTGTTCTCAATATGAAAATATACTGCTACACAACATGGATCTAAACAAAAAACAAGTCATCTATAACTACTCCTCAGTTTTGCATCTGACATATGTCCAATCTTGTTCAAACTATAAGAAACCAATCATCCTAAGCTTCATTGACAGTATATGTTGATCCCTGCATTAAAAACATCTAATTTAGGACAACTAACAACTAAATAGACATGATTTCCTATTAATTGTTTCATCCTAACAACTAAATCTTATAACATTATGAATATTTTGGTTGAACAGATCCGAAACCATGGATATCGACCTAAATGCAGACCCAGATCAAGAAATAGAAGAAGACAATGTTGATGGTTCACACACATATGCTATCGTGCAAGTTGTAAATGAAGGTATGATGATTATATGCAATCCAGCAGTATTTTAACATAAGTTATCCATGATTGCATGCAGAGGTTATCAACAAGCTAGAACATAAGTTATCCATGCTTGCATGCAGAAGTTATTCATGCTTACATCCATATGTTATCAACTGGCTAGAACAGAAGTTATCCATGCTTACATCCATATGTTATCAACTACCTAAAACAGAAGTTATACATGCTGTAAATGAAGGTATGATAATTATATGCAATCCAGCACTATTTTAACATAAGTTATCCATGCTTGCATGCAGAGGTTATCAACAAGCTAGAATATAAGTTATCCATGCTTGCATGCAGAAGTTATCCATGCTTACATCCATATGTTATCAACTAGCTAGAATAGAAGTTATCCATGCTTACATCCATATGTTATCAACTACCTAAAACAGAAGTTATACATGATTACAAAAGCAGAAGTTATCAACTAGATAGAACAGAAGTTATCCATGCTTACATCCATATGTTATCAACTAGCTAAACCATGGATATCGACCTAAATGCAGAACCAGATCAAGAAATAGAAGAAGGCCATGCTGATGGTTCACAAACAAATGTTATCGTGCAAGTTGTAAATGAAGGTATGATGATTATATGCAATCAACTTATCCAGCAGTATTTTAACATAAGTTATCCATGCTTGCATGCACAGGTTATCAACAAGATAAAACATAAGTTATCCATGCTTACATGCATAAGTTACCCACCATATAGAACATAAGTTATCCACTATCTAAAACTACAGTTATACATGCATATGAGCAGAAGTTATCCATACTTACAGTTATACATACATATGAGCAGTACATGCTTAAATGCACAAATTATCAACTAGCTAAAACAGAACTTATCCATGCTTATATAAAGAAGTTATCCACTATATTATACTACAGTTAAACATGCTTACATACTAGAATAGTTATCCAGCAACATGAGTAGAAGTTATCACTAGATAAAAATATAGTTATCCAGAAACATAAGTACAAGTTATCCACTAGTTAAAGCTACAATTATCCATGCCTATATGAAGAAGTTATCCATAACTATGAGTACAACTTATTGATGTAGACCATTGCAAAAAACAGATGACATGTTCACAGAATACTTGCTAGTATAAAAAGTTACCCACCTATTATAACTGGTGTTATCCATGACTTCTCATTATATATACCCATTCCTGCAAAAAACAGAAATGATAACTTGTGTTTATTTGCATAACAAATGATGTCCAAATTGAAGAACATACTGACAATGACTGCATGTATACTATAGTTGAACAAGCTGCACAAGAAACAACAACGGGTGGGACAATCGAAAAAACAACAGTACACACAACAGATTCAAATGAGGATGGGGGAATAATGCACACAATAATGATGCAAGAGATGAAGTACATTCCACACCGCAACCACCAACAAATGAAATGCGATTTGACAGTTTTGAATCAGCTAGAGAACACTACAGGGCATATTCACAGCGGAAGGGTTTCAGAATAAGGATAGATTGGTCAAGAAAAGACGCAAGAAATGAGCTAAACAAGGCATATCTTGTGTGCACAAAAGCTGGTAAACCTCACGAAGAAAAGGAAGACACCCAGAACCCAAAATCATGTGTCAAGAAGAGGAAAAAATACACATCCAAGGACTGGGTGCACAACACACTTGTATGTAGAGAGAAAGAATGCATGGTGGTATGTTCAGCATTCATCGGATGATCATAACCATCCCCTGATAATAAAACCTTCATTAACAAGGTTCTTGTGTTCACACAAAAACATATCAGCAGAAGAAAAGGTGTTCTTGTGGATGCTTCATGCATGCAACATCGAAACACGCCGACAGATGCAGCTGATGGCAAGTTTCTACGGCAGTCTGAATGATGTGCCATACATAGAAAAAGACGTGGCGAACCTAAGGGCTTCTTTTCGCAGTGAAAACAATCACCACGACATACAAGACACCTTGGCATACTTCGAAAAGATGAAAGCAGATCCTGATTTCTTCTACAAATTTACACTTGATGAAGACGACAGGGCTGAGAACCTGTTTTGGGTAGACGGTGCATCACGAAGAGCATACAAGTCTGGATACAACGATTGCATATCGTTCGATACTACCTACCTAACAAACCGGTATAAACTACCATGCGCTCCATTTATTGGGATAAACAACCATGGACTATCGGTTCAGTTTGGATGCGGGTTCGTGCGTCGAGAGCTCAAGGACAACTTTGTGTGGCTGTTTCAAATGTTCAAACTGGCAATGGACGGCTTAGCACCAAAAAATATAATAACAGATCAAGACGCTGCCATGGCTGGTGCTATAAGCGTTGTTTTCTCGGATGCAACTCACAGGAATTGCAGATGGCACGTCATCCAGAATGCAACTGAGAAAATAGGGACATTCATGGCCAACCACCCAGAGCTGCTTGACGCTTTCAATGCATGTGTGAACAACAGCTTGTCACCCGAGGAATTTGAGGAGGCTTGGATGCATATGATAAATACTCATAATGTCCGTGACAATGTGGATTTGTTCTCACTGTGGGAACAAAGAAAGGTTTGGGTACCAGCATACTTTATACACGCCTTTTTCCCATTCCTTCAGACTATAGCAAGAAGCGAAGGGTTCAACGCAGTGCTCAAGTGTTGCGTCAAACCAAGCAACTCCATTTATGAGTTTGTACAACAATACATGTCAGTACAAGAAAAGATTTACAATGCTGAGCTAAAGGCAGAGTGTGATACAGCTTTAACAGACCCGAAGTGGTGGTGTGGAAGCATTATGGAGAGACAAATGACAAAAGCATACACAAGGAAAATCTTCTTCAGGTTTCAGAGCGAAATACGAATGAGCATGTCATACCAATGCGACCACCTCAACGGATACCAATTTGAACTGAGCATAACAGGGATACCGGTTCCACACTATGGTTACAGAAGTTATAGGGTATTCGCAAACTGGGAACAAGGAACATATGAATGCAACTGCTGCAAATTCGATCGTGATGGTATGCTATGCTGCCACATTATAAAAGTGATGACGCATATAAAAGTCCATCAAATCCCAGAAATGTACATACAGAAAATGTGGACATTGGACGCGGAAACTATCCTAGCTGAACCACATGACAAACAAAAACAAGGGAAGAAAGAGATGCCTGAAGACTCAAGAAATATGATGGTGTTTGCATCATTCAGACAAGAGTTTGCCAGAGCTGCAAAGATAGGAGTAAAGACAGATGATGGAAGAAAAATCATCAGGAAACACTTGAAGAAAATGAAACAAGAGCTAGATGTGATAGCAAGAAGAGAAGAGAAGAAGAAAAGAGAGGCCGAAAATGAAGCGATTACTATGCCATCGTCTAGTGCTCCAAACGAAGCAAGCGTGACACCTTCGACAACTGTCCCACCAAACAGGGCACAGTCAACAAGCAACTATGCAACACTTCAAACAACAAGCACATCAGGATCTCACATGTCATCAACAAAGCACATTCAGAACCCAGAGAAGTCAGTAACCAAAGGGAGACCACGACAAATAGCAAACAAAAATCCACTAGACCTTGCTACAAAGAAATCAAAGAAATGCAGCCACTGCGGTGCAGAAGGTCACACCATCCGCAAATGCCAGGAAAGGTTGAAGCTCCTAGGATATCAAATCTAGAATGTTTATGTAACACAAAATGATAACGATATATTTGTTATTTTTATATATGATAGTTCATGTTGTACATTCTGTGGTTTTCAAGTTATCCATGCATATGAGTACAAAATATCCACAAGATAACACAGAAGTTATCCATGCATATGAGTATAAGTTATCCATCACATAACACACCACTTATCAATGCATACAAAAATAAAAGGTTACCCACTGGTTAAATCTACAGTTATCAATGCGTATATATAAAAAGTTACCAAACACTAAACATTAATATACTATTTAAAAATAGAAGTTATCCAGACATATGACTACAAGTTATCAACCAACGAACACAACAGTTATCCATGCATATTAATAGAAGTTATCAGGCAAATAAAAAGTACATTTATCCATAACTATGTGTTGAAATTATACCACAAACAAATTAATAGAAAAATTATCAAACAGAATTGGCACTAGAAAGAAAGCATAAAAAACACTTATATATACAAAAACCCCGTATAAAGTGGGTAATTTATTTAACACAGTGTGGATAACTAACAGAAATATGACATGATAACAAACATTTAAGAGTGTGGATAACAAACATGTAAAAGTATGGATAAACTTGGAAAAAATATATCTCAAAACTTATTTTCTTCCAAAAGTGACCTCCAATTAAGAAGAACGTTACGAGGATGGTTCAACCAAAAAGAAGTCATCTTTTTCTTAATTCTCGGCATCATATCTTGATAAATACAAGGCACAACGCTTCCATTCCACAATTCAAGGTTCTTAAGCATGAAGAACCCACAATCAGTGCTGAAAAACAAAAAATAAACAGTGAATAAACAAACATAGTATCAATGATTATACAAAAACAAAATAAAATTACATGCGTACAAATCTAACCGGCCAACTAACCTGCCAACTTGACTCGGAACAGGGACATGCATCAACTCAAAATCTTCAATCTGTCTTCTAGAATCAGAATAATTGACGATACACATTTTCTTTATTGCTTCCATTAGTTTGGTCGCATGTTCAATCATTTCTACATTAGCTTCACCATGGAGCGAGTCAAGAATCTCAAACCTTTTGGCAGGCATATTAACAGAAAACATGTACCAATGGCCCAAAGGGTCCTTTTTAGTCCCTATCTCCGGAAGGACATCAAAGCAAAGCTACAGAAAAAAATGAACATAAGATAAGTAAATGCACGTATAGAAAAAACAGTGGTTATACAGACAGAAATGAAAGAGTTATCAACACAACATAAGCAATGGTTATCATACACTATGCCTAAACTTATCAACTGCATACTATAAAAAAACAAATTAGACAGCATACCATATGTTTGTGGCTCAGTTTATAGTTATCATCTCTCCTGAACGACCTCCAAATAAGATTTGCAGTGAATCTTCCCTCCAACAGATATTTAGTAACGATATAAGGAAAAAATATCTTGTTGGATGGGCAATTATCTTGCATTGCAGAAATAGCAAGACCACACATATTATTAGAAAGCTCGCCATATGGCATCACACTTTCAGCAAAATCACTAGTTGTCATCCACATTGGATCAATGTTACAAATTGATGTGCTGCAAAAAAAATTAATGATTAGAATACAAGTTATCCACTATGAAAACCAGTAGTTATCACCAACAAACAGTGCAGGTAATCAACCTATAGTAATACAAGTTATTAAACCAGTACAAAAAAGTTCAACTTATCCACTGAAATAACAACAAAAGAGTTACCAAACAAAACTAGTACTGACCAAACAGTATTAGTACAACTTATCATCAAGGTACAAATAAAAAGGTAAAGTTATCAACCCTAAATATTAAAAATGATCCACAATGAAAACCATAAAATTCAGCAACTAGAAGAATAAAATGATACACAAGTAGTATTATAGGTTAGTAAACAACTAACAACAAAGAAAAGGTCTAAGTTATCCACTGTTAAACTAAGAGTTATCCACTAAAATACTACAAGTGACCCACCAGTAATACTACAACTTATCAACCAGATAACATATAAAGTCAAGTTATCAGGCATGAAACATTAGAAGTGATCAATGGTAGCATTTAAACGTTACCAACAGAGAATACTAAAAAGGATAGAATATTATAAAAAAAACAGGTACATACTTTTTAATCTTCGACTTATTCGCATTACGCATGTGTATGATAATCTTTTTATACAATGCATCTTCTTCTGCAGTTGTCTTAATATAGGAGAACGGAGGAAGAAGAGACTTGGCAGGCTGAATAAGTCTAACAGTACGCAGCCGCATCGCATGTATAACACTACCAGTAACATCAACTGGAAGAGCAGAACTGATACCAGGAGTAGAATAATCAGGAACAACTACAACAAAACAAAACAAATAGTACAGCTCGTAAAAAATATACATTCAAATACATAAATAGTAACTAAACAATTTTGTTTAGATACCTAGAACAGAATAACTAGTCTGGTTTAACTGTTTGGTATCTTTCGTAAAACTCCGAACAGCTTGATAACCAATCTTTTCACCCAACAGATCATCAAGAGAAATAACTACATTTTTCATCATTTACCGGCTTTTTGCAATTACAATCAACTTTTTGTTGATACATTGCAAAAAGAATAAAAAACGGACAAAGGAAATGTCCAAATGAAAAAGGATAGAAATGGCAGAACCCACGTGGAAAAAGAAAACCACATGTTTATCACCATAAAGAAAAAATTAAAAAACATAACATATATAAAACAATAAAAGATAGTTTAATTACATCACACAAACATAGAGTCATACAAATTACAGCACAAATTGTTCCATCAACAGCATATCACAAAATAAAAGTTTCCATAAGTTGAAACCTAATTTTAACTACGACTGTCATAAAACAGATCCAAATAGCCATGAAACCGAATCATGATCTTCAAGTTTGAAACCTAAGCCCCAAAACAGCCATCGCAACGATGATCTTCAATTTTCTCAACCAAAAGGGACATTTAACTAGATCAGTCCGCACCCTCATTTTTATCACCACCCGTTTTTGGTAAGTTCAATAACTTAACAGCTGCATAGAATATGTCCCAAAAGAAAGACAAGAAGAAAAAGGGACAAAACAAAACAAATTGTTAATATCATATAATCTGTTACTAAAAGTTATCAGCATAAAAACAGTGTAGGCTACCAACATAAATAAGCTAAAGTTGTCATTACTGGTATATAAAAGTGATCAAGGGCATATAAATAAATTTATCAGTACAAACCAAAAATGCACAAAATGATAAAGACACATCATACATTATGAAATAAATCATATAATACAAACATATAATAAAGTTGCAAGCATTTTAAAACTTTGAAAAACAAAAAAAGTGTAGGTTACCAACATAAATAAGACACAGTTATCAACACTAATATATAAAAGTGATCCAGGGCATATATATAAAGTTATCAGGGTGCAAGTGTGTACCAGTGCTGGGAGAAAGTGCCCAAGACAAAGGAAGAACAGCTTCTGCTTCAAATACATGGAATAAATCACCGGGATCAGCAGAAATGTGATGAGAAATAGGGACAACACTAGAATCACCTTGTGCAACAATACGAAGATCAGGCTGAGCAGGAGCAGGCTGCGCAGATGCACTAGCAGTAGCAGCAGGCTGCACAGAGACACCAACAGTAGGAGCAGGCTCTGCATGGGCACCAGCAGTAGGAGAAACAGGAGGATCCGCATCAGACACAGAATATGACACAACATCCCTATAAACATGTAATGGTATCCCAGCAGCAAGACTCAGCTTTCCATCACGAGCAACCAATTTTGCTTTCTTGATAACAGTGACTTCAGCTTCCGAACTTCCATCACCACTCGAAGGACCAGCAGATGTCTTGAGCACTCTGGACTGCCTCCTAACAGGGGGGTTGAAAAGACTAGACGCATGAACCAAATGAGCAGATAAAACAGGTTGTACATCTTTTTGGGTACTATCATCTAAGACAGAAGGCTCCTTTTCACTCTCACCCTGGGTTGATGGATCTCCAAGCGAGCAAACAACAGGACTTGCAGCAACATCAACAGAAGTAGCACCTGCTGCAATGTTGGTGAACAGCGATGACGCAGGAACAAGAACAACACCATCAGGACAAACAAAACCACCTGCACCTGCATCAACATTGGCATCAACTTGAGGGGCATCATCAACATTGGCATCAACATGAGGGGCATCTCTAGTGGCATCAACAACTTCCGTGATGTTCTTCGTCTCGTTTGCCATGATATTTACAAAGCTGCTGCTAACAGGCTGATCAATGGTATGCATAATCACTGCAGCTCCCGAGACTGGTTCAGATACATCCATTGCCACATCAACAGATAATCCTACTACAATTGTAGCAGGTGCACTCGTCACAGCAACGTCTTCAGAAGCACCACCATTGTCACATGTTTCTCCACCAGATATAACCTCTTAAACATTCAAAACAGGCGCATCCACAACATCAGGAGTTGCAACAACATTAAAATGTCCTTCAACACGACTAGGCGAAGGAATAGGAGAGGATGCATCAACATCTATAACATATGTGCCTTCATCTGCAGAACGCTGTTTTGCCAACCGTGGTGAAGACCTTGTAGCAGGCACCGATGCCTTCTTCGGTAATTTCTTGCTGTAATAAATAATTGCCAACAAAAAACAAAAAATTAGAACATAATAAACAGAAAATAGAAAAGTTACCAACATGAACAGAAACAAGTTATCAGATGAAATATACTACAGTTATCCAGTGAGAAATGCTACAGTTATAAACACTAATATAAAGAAGTTATCATGTGAAAAATGCTACAGTATCAACAATAACATAAAGAAGTTATCATGAGAGAAATGTTACAGTTATCAGTATAAACATAAAGAAGTTATCAGATAAAAAATGATATAGTTATCATAATAAACATAAAAAAGTTATCGGATAACAAATGATACAGTTATCAATATACAGTTATCAACATAAAATAGAAATGTTACCCACATTAACTAAAACAAGTTATCAGATGAAAATGATATAGTTATCAACACTAAGGTAGTAAAGTTATCCAATGACTGAGATAAATAATTATGCCCACTCATACCTATCAGAAACAGCAGCCCGCATCATGGCAGGAGTAAGGCCCAAATCTTTGCAGACAAGAGACTTGATCTCATTATCAATATCTTCAACAGTACGTGAATTGATCACATTATCAACATCCTCAACCGGATGTGACTTCTTCTTCCTAGACCTTTCATACACACGAATAGGGTTTTTTCCACAACAGGAGTATCAGTCACCCGGTTTACAGGTGACACGGGATCTACAACAGGTGACCTAGCTTCCGGTGGTGACATATGACGACCATCAGGTGATCTTGCTCCTGGACTATTATTGTGCTCTTCATTAGAATCCGGGAAAGTCAAAGATAGCTGGAAATTGGAAGAACCACCAGCACGACCACCAACAACACCCTTACCCTTCCTGTTAGCACGGACAAACCGTTCAGCATCATCATCTCCGCTGATGTCAGAACTGCTGCTGTCCGAATCCCTCAGAATTGTATTATCACTAGGAAGAATAGGAGACAAGACTTCATTAGTGCGTGGAACATTCCTTCCATGAGTGATAGAATGAGTAAACCTAGCTCCACGGACACCACTTGAGGTAGCACCACGGGCACCACCTGAGCTACCACCACGAGCACCACTTGAGCTAGCTCCACCCATGAATATTCCTCCAATGGGTTGCGTTGCAAGTTGACCACCAAACTGGGCAGTAAACTGTTTCGCCATTTCAGCACCAACATTGCCTTGCACCACCGTCAAGCCTTGCACAAGGTTACTCATTAACCCAAAAATACCGGATGCAAAACTGCCAACAAGATTTGCTATCTGCGACTTTTGCTGCATAAATAAAAAGAAAGGAAACAACAAGAACATTACCAAAACAAGAAGCAAACAAAAGTAACATGACAATAAAAAGATAAGTACAATTTTAAAATGCTAAAAAATATCACCTCATTCGAACAACTAGGGTTTGCACAAGTGTCAAACCATTTGTTAAACCCTTGCACGCCACCAAAAAACCAAAGCTCATGCCATACTGAGGCTTCAACTACACAAAGAAACAGATACATAATTAGCAAATGTGATCAACCAGTTTTCTACATATTACCCAACTTAATCACATGATAACCTACATGTTACCACCCAATAAACACATAAGTTACCCACTATTTATACTCAATGTAATCAAACAGAAATGCAACATGTTACCAACAGTTAAACATAAAAAGTTATCAACAACATAAAAACACAAATGCTACAAAATATATTACACACCTCCAGCTTTCCATATGCATTCCCATCATTCTGTAGATCAGCAATCAACACTTTATCAATTAACTCTCTTGACCATATGTTCACAGCATAACGCCCTTCCGGCAAATCAATATCCAAACCACTAACATCTAGTGAGTCAACATAAAGCAGCTGCAAAGAAAACAAATTAAAAAACAGACAAGGAATACAATAAGTATACTAACTAAAACATAAAACAAATTTCAATATAGAAAGTAGTATTCACACAATATAAAAACAGCAACGTGTACCTACAACAGAAAAAGACAAGCCTGCGTATGACTACCACTAGAAAGCTCCTCATGCAGCTGGTCAGCAACAAACTTGCACCACTAGAACTTGGACACATTTCCAATGTTGTGCTGAAATTATAGAATAAAAAAGAAACTATCAACATAACATCAAAACTTGCACATATATTATACACCACCACAGAAACATAAAAAAAATGTAACCATCCGTATAACACACAGGTTATCATCACAACAAACAGAAAGTTATCAACACAAAAACATATAAGTTACCAGCCAAACTCATATATTGAAAATGAACAGACATTACACCCAAAACTTACCATGATAGAGTAGCACTTGTGGCAAAGACGGTTCCGGGTGGTGGATGATAAAAGTGTAAACACAATGTACATCACATATACTTGCTTGAACTCATCTCCATATGAAGTCATATCCTTCAAGATTTCGAAAACTCGAGTTCTCAAAGGTGTGCCAGAATCATCAGGAAAAAGAGCAGGGGAAAGAGCACCCTGAATTTCTGCATCAGCATAATAAGGAACCGACTCTTCACCAAGCGGCAAACCCAAACATCTGGATACACTATCCTTGTTGAGGGGTATCCTTCCTCGACCCGGCACAACAAATTCACGTGTATGCTTGTCATATAAACTAGCAAACCAAGTCATAACTGCGTCGTGTAGTGATGAACACTTGATATCTAGCAAACTATCAAACTCCATTGATTCAATTGCTGCCTTCTGATCATTCGATAGAAAATCCAGTAAACCGGTCACGGCAGAAGGAGATGCCCTGTTATGTTTACGGGCAGGTTGTTTTTCACCCTCAACAACATTATCAGCAGCCTTTCGTTTCCTCGGCATCGTGGCAACTACAAACAATTTAAAATGAAAAAATAAATACAAAACTAAACCATAATGATACATAGGAATTCATAGAAAAAAATAAAACAATACCATCAGTACATAAGTTATCAATCATCATAACCTAATGTTATCATGCAAACAGAACACAAATTACCCATGATAATAAGCTAATGTTATCATACCAACATAACATTAGTTATCCATGTCAATACACACACATTATCATGCATTTTGCTCAAAAATAGACATGAATAAATTTTTACCACATAACAGTTTACAACTGCTGTTATCAACATATCCTGTCCAATATTACACATGCATATTTTTTATGTTATCAAGGGATCATATACCACTGTTATCCATAGATACATCAGTTGTTACCATGGCTATATCTGTTGTTATCAAGCAATAATGTTTAGAATCTCCATTAGACTATGATGTTATCATACCAACATAACACTAGTTATCCATGTCAATACACAAACATTATCATGCATTTTGCTCAAAATACACATGATTCAAAAATTTAGCTAATAACACTTTAGTACTTCTGTTATCAACAGATCCTGTCCAATGTTACCCATGCATATTTTTGAGTTTATCAAGGGATCATATCCCACTGTTACCCATACATAAAACAGTTGTAGACCATGCATAGATATGTTGTTATCAGCCAAAATGTTCAAAATCCCCATTAGACCATGATATTATCATACGAACATAAAACTAGTTATCCATGTCAAAACACACACATTATCATGCATTTTGCTCAAAATACACATGATTAAAAAATTTAGCACATAACACTTTAGTACTTCTGTTATCAACAGATCCTGTCCAATGTTATCCATGCATATTTTTGAGGTTATCAAGGGATCATATCTCACTGTTACCCATACATACAACAGTTGTTACCCATGCATAGATCTGTTGTTATCAGCCAAAATGTTCAAAATCCCCATTAGACAATGGGGGGACAGCACACATGATCACATCATCTGAACATCAAAACTACAGCAAAACGCAGCAGATCTGACAAGGCAACATTACTCAAAGGGGATCAGAGGCAGCATTTCAAACCCTATGCATGCAGGAGCCAGACAAAATTATAGGGCAAAAAACGCACGCAATAGAACTTACAACTTACACACGACCTTAATCTGCATGACCTGCAGGAATCAACCCTAACCACAAACCCGACGAAATGGAACCGCCGGAAAACAGAGAATGACAGAGGAAAAGGGTGGGAGCAGCGGAGGAGAGAAACTGGAGGAGGAGGAGAGAACTTGCGAGCACACCTGGAGGGAGTAGACGCGTCGGCGATGACAATGGCGAGCAGAATCGACGAGCAACCGACGGTAACTGCAGTATCCGCCTTCAAATCGCCGGAGGAGAAGAAGAGGAGAGAGAGCACCGCGATTCCCGAAACGGTCGGGAGAAGTGGGAGGGGGAAGTGGGAGGGGTAGAGAGGATGACGAGTGGGACCCCAGGTGAATAGGGAAAAGGGATCAGGTGTGCCGCATTGATACAGGGCAACCAACCGCGCGGCCCGCACGACCTTGTTCGAGACCGTTGGATGCGAAATCAAGGGCTCATGTCAGCCCGCCGGGTTTTGCCAAACTCAGACCGGTCTGAGTCTAGAAAAACCGAAATTATAAACATGTCCTTGGACAACATAGCAAACGACTACAACCACTTGAGCATGCTGCCGCCTTCCACCCCTCCCTTACTGTATTTTCTATCAAATGACCACAGGCATTCGAAGTCGAACGCCATATAGATGATTGGTGGAACATGGTGAAATAATCGATCTAGTGAGGCCAACCATTTGGTAGGTGCACAAATAAAAACAGTCTTCAACTCAAGGTTCAGGGGCCGCGCCACGGATGAAGTCTTATTGTCAAAAATAAATATCAGTAGATCCACCGTCAAATCATTGTCAAATTTAGTTTTACATTTACACTTCGGCTCGTCGTCCACGCTCGCCAGTCCCAGCTCCACATAAAGCTCGAACGATTGTAACCATACATATTTTTGCTAAGGCTACATCGTTGAAGGTGGGAATGAAGATATGTAGTGAGAGGTATATACTAGCATAAAAAAGCCAAAATAAACCAAGATGATAGAAACTAGAAATGTTATATTAGTCGACTAAAAAGGTTGTGTCATTCAGCTGCAAACATCCTCTGAATTTAGTTAACCCGCCCATCAATATTAAGCAACATTGGTTATTTTGCTTTAATTTAATGGATGCACTTCCACAGATCAACTGAAAACAATATCAAATGAAAAGAGATTCGTGCACTTTTTTTATGTTATATGTTTCTTATTATAACAACCACTATGCGCCAACACCTTAGGACTAGTAATGATCATCTTTGAACCATTCAATAAAATAAATCTCAGAGAACATGACAAATGATATTACGTGACTTGCATTTGTCTAGACTCACATGTGTCTAAACACGTTTCATTGCGTCAACTAATTTCGGACAAATGTGAGTCAGTTAATTCCGGACCAAGGAAATACTTGTATTAACTTGACTGAACACAAGGAAACTGAAAAAAAAAAGGACCGCATACGGCTGGCACAATCCACAGGCTAGACAAGAAAATCTCATACAAAGTCGTCTTAGCAGTCTGAAGACACAAGATTCTCTAAGTATCAGAGTTTTGGTTCCTAATAACAAGGCATAGGGTCCTGTTAGCTCTACTTTAGTGAAAACAGGCTTATGTTGCAGCCTGTAGCCCAAAGCGCAGGGACATGCCTCACTGCTCACCACCTCCGGGAGGATTCTTCATTAGTTCCCTAGCCTTCCTGCAAGAATTCAACCGAATGGAATGAGATGTCACCTGTAACAAAATAGTACAATATGCAACTCAATAACTATACGATCTCTCTTTCTGGGGCTGACTGAGACACAAGTGGCACATATGGAACAGAAGGAGTTCTCCAGAGGCCCATAAGGAATTGCACTAATGTCATTTGATGCGATAGCCCAGTATGCAACTGCTTCATATTACTAAGATAGTAGGTTATACCGTAATTCAGCCTCAACTTCGGCATTTGCAGGATCCAATTTTTGTGCCTCCAAGAGAGCATCACAGGCTTGCTTATACTCCTGGGTGGCAGAGCAAAACAAGGAAAGTGACCAGACTGTAAGATAAAAATAAGTGAACACACTGCAAGCTTATACGCACCTTGAGTAGCATGTGAGCTGCAGCTTGACGGTAGCAAGCTTTTGCCCACTTAGGTCGCAGCATTCTGCACTTGAGAGCATCTGACAAAGCACCATCACCATCGCCCATGAGCAGCTTACAGAGACTCCTGTTTGCATACAGTGCTGCACTCTCTCCATGGGCTATTGCCTATGGTCAAACATGATAGGTCATGCAAATATTACTGTAACTTAAATTATGACATAAAAAAGTTATAGCATAACACTATTCATGAGCTATCAGGTAGAAAGCTGTCTGATTAGTTCACTACTAAACAATACTGCAGAATGAAGTTATACAACATATTGTCTAACTAGACTGATTTGCCTTTTCAATTTACATGTATATCAATTTGGCTACAGAACCATTTGATACGTACTCATCAGCCATCATGTCGAACACATTAGCCGAAACAGTAGACAACCATGTCAAAGTTGAGGTGTGCTTCGGTCCCCCACCCCTAAACTTAAGCTATATGGGCCGTCTTATTTTTTTGACCGGTCGAAACCCATATCGAGATCGCGTCTATCTCTGTATATGTGTACTCGGTCGAACTGGGTGTAATCCACGTTCCGACCGGCTGATCCCACCTCCTATTATCGTGATCTACGTCTTTGTACGTCATATTTTAATTTTTGTTTTTGTTGTTATATAACTTCTGATTTTCGCCTTCCGCGGGCACATGCGCATACGTATATGGTGAGTATATGTCTAAAAGGACCATACGGAGTTCAGGTGGGTTCGTACGATCCTCTAAACAATCGGAATCGAGTTTTTGTTTGTCAAAATTTGAAAGAGGGAGAAGGAGAGGGTGGGGGACCGAAGCAAAAGTGGTCAAAGTTTTATATTAGCCGAGAAGAAATAACTACTTCTCGTGGATACTAGAGATGTTAGACATCAAAGAAATTTTATGATATCCTTTCTTTTCAAAAATGTGCAGATGATGTCAAATAAATTTCTTAAGTGAAATCAAATTTGTGCATATTAATCTCCGTCAGTCAACACCAGTCCCACATCAGTGAAAAATCATGCAAAATCATGTTAAGTGTTTACATGGAAAATTTACCTAGCATTGACATGTCACCCATTTGTTGTTTCATAGCTATCATATGCATCAAGAACCAGACAACCGCTGTTCCATCATGAATTTTAGCACATTATTTCTAGTGGCTTTAGATTATATCCATTTTAGATTTTTGATGGCCTGTGTTTCTTCAGTCAGATATATTCATGGCTGCATACATAACATTTCAGTTGACATATATGGACTTCATGGTATCATTGTGTCATAGTCCCACTGTTCATTAACAAATTCCTTGTTTTTGGTCAACTAATGTAAATTAAAGTACTCCCTCCGACCCATATTAAAGTACTCCCTTCGGACTGGATGCTCTCCCACGAAGAAAGGTTCAGACAGTTTTTTTTTGAACGGTTCAGACAGTTGGTGCCATATCATTTCGTGTTTCAGCAATTTGTAATGAACTTATATGCACAAATTGAACTGGAAGACGGCACAGAAACTGTAAGGACGCAAAAGAACTTGAACAAAGGCACCTAAAGGCAGCTGGAATAGATTCATTTCTTCTCATGCAAATTTGAACATTTTACAGTAAAACAGAGCAAGCTAAGTACACAGGCAACAGATCACAGAGCAACAGATTTGCAGCAACATCTAACATTGCTACTCTTTCTACTTCTACGCATTACCATTCTGGCAGGTTCCCCTCTCATACCCAATACTTTCTTCAGGCTGCTCTCACTGCTAATTACCTGATCTTACTTCGTACCATACACAATCATGGCTCGTGGGAAAAGCTCTAGCTACAGTACCATGCATATTACTTGACAAAGTGTATTCAGCAACGTACTCCTGCCTGAGGATCTACTCTACACTTGTGATCTTCGGTCCATTTCTCTATCTTCACACGCTTGGCTGAATGGCATTTGAATGGACCTGCACGGTGGAGTTGAAACTGTCAAATTCAAATTGATGGTATATAATAAGATCAAAACCCTCTCTTTCCCAGAAGAAAAAAGAAGGTATGGAATAGGATCAACTCACTACGGGAACATTATGATTTTGCGCCCGTGAAAACTGCCCATTATAGGCACAAAAGATACTTGTTCTTCCGCAAAAAATTCAAAAAATAGCTCAAAAGTTCAACCGGTTGGCTCCTATGCGAAGCCAGCAAAAAAGGTCAGATCTGTGTAAAGACATCAAGCCATCACACTGTATCATCTACGGCCCCAGGTACAGTTGTTGCAATTGTAATTGTGCCATCATGGCCAGTTTTTTACCTGAAGGTGCCTTTCTTCACAATGGCTTACAGCTCTGTGCTTCACCTCTCCACGGTTTGTTGTAAGCTCATCCAATATCTCAGCGTCGTCTCTGCTGTCACAGCTTCCTGAAATAGAGTCATCTTCCTCCTGTATGAGGAACCACAAATTTCAGATTAACAAATGACGGACTCCTCAGGCGATCGTAGAGTGAAACATAATCTGGAGTGAAAAATAAATTAGCACAGAATGCAAGCAGAGCTTGTACCAGTGCGTGTTCATGGTGGACCCCTTCGAGTTCTTCATACTCAGCTGCGTCCAGTTCCCGCAAGTCATTGGGCTCAAAAAACTTTGGGAGTACATACTGCCTGATGAGAATCATTAGGAAGAAAGGCAGCGGGAAGAGGATCCCTGCTATTGGTATCCATGTGGTGCCGAAGCATATCAACAGATAGACAATCTGGAAGATGGTAAAGACAGATATTGTTCTTGAAGGCACTGACTCCACGAAAGATGCATGGGGTCCTTCCAAGAACCTGCAAAGGTTGCAACACCACGTGTTAGTGCAATCAGTTATATGATCGCTGAACTTATGAAAACAGTATAGTACAGATGGAACGATGCAGAAATTTCATTTGTTTAGATGAGATGAACAGATGCAGAATAGACATTACTTGTAGCGTCGGCTTGCTCCAACGAACAGAAGCTTTATCCTTTCCCAAAACTGGTTCCCAGGTAGGCTATCAATGGCCATATAGGCAAAGTAACCCCAGAGAACCGAAGTGGGTATCATCCTGATAACTGGCATGGCTCCAACACAGCCACCAACAAGTAAAGATTGCAGCAGGTTGCTCAGTCTTTGTTCATTCACACGAACGGGCAAATGGGCTTCAATATGTTTTCTAGGATCAAATTCTCCAACCAATTTCCCTTCTTCATCACCTTCACCCAACACAGCATCCTTCAAACTCTTCAAGTCCTTGTCAACAGAATCAGCCTGCGACACATTTTTTTACCATACAAAGATGTACTTGATGATATTTCCATGTGATACTAGAGATATTATAACATTCAAATATTTATTGAAAACAAATAAGGTACGGTAACATCGCACTTATGGTGCTATGAAAAAAGAAGGATGCGGAAGAAACTGCATGGCTTTAGCCTAGAAGTCATTCTAGCAACTGCTGCAATATCATTCACTACAAAATTAATGTGATGGGGATAAAATATGAAGGGTAAATTACATGGTAAGATATAAATTAATTTAGTAACAATGACTGAAAGACTCACATTCTGTTTGTTATCTATCTGGATGAAAACTTCCTGCATCTTGCCATATATTTCCAAACTGCTCGCACTGTTTACCATGCCCTCTTTGGCAGTTTGAAGCATCTTTTTGCGCAGAAACTATTAGACAGAAAAATAGAAGAGTGAGAAAAGCTGACTGCCGTACCATAAGACATGGATCAGTATGAATTTTACTAACCTGCCCCCTGAGGACAGCAAGGCTTCTTGTATGCATGGGGGACTGAGGAAGTACTCCATTTGATGGAGGAATTCCAAGCAAACCACACAGTAGGACCTGCACAGTTTACATACTATGAGAAAAGGAAATGCAACAATGTAAATCAGAACTTGAAGCTAAAATGCAGTGAGGACTGAAGATAGACGGGGAGGGGTGTCTACAAATCCTTTTTGTACTATGGGAGAAATAAAAGTGGATTGTAAAATTTTGTACTGACATACAGGTATCTATTAATGGTTCAAGAAAACCATGAAAAGACCCAAAAGAAGAGTCACTGTAAATAAAAACATTATCTGATAAAATGACTTTTGGCACCACGTACCATAAATCCAAGTACCAAAATATCATAATGGTAAGCAGAAGGCTTCTTCAAATTAAACTCCTTTTGCTGAGCCAACTGTGAAGCTACACTATGATCGAAGAAATAAAGTCCTGCAACCATCAAAGCAGGCACGATGGCTGCAAATATATATGCTGGAGGGACGGAAAACAAATCCTGAAAGTTAACACCAGAAAAATCATTCAGGTACTATGTTCTGCAATATAAGCTCTACTAAGTTCATTTGGACTAGGAAGACCATAAATAATACTTGCACGTCTAGAATCACAAGTCATTTGTCTTAATACCTTTGCTACGGTCCAATGTCTCAGTGAAATTGACTCCCAGGGAAGTGGACTGAAGAGCCTCCTAGGCACTCCTGAAGGGACATGGCTTGGTAGTGCATATGAAACTGCTGTCCACACAACTACCATAAGAGGGACACCATAATCGGCAATGAAGCCTCTAAGCCATCCTGCAAATGGCAATTCAAAGGTGCGGTGATCAGTGGCTCAGTGCATAGATATTAACATGGAGCTACAGCATAAAGTAGAATTTTGGAAACAACTATAAGCTGATTCAGAATACAATGGTATTATTTCAAGGGCTTAAGGAGCATAATTGTTTTAAAGAATGCCCATATTAATGCTGCAAAGAGAACAGCTCGACCGAAACCCAGCTTAATAAGGCCCATCCCTTAAGCTGACCTGACCCAACCCCAAATGAGCCCATGGTTGGCCCAGTCTAAGCTCAAGACTTATCTGAACCAGGCCCAATCCTATGTCCAGTTCAGTACGAATATTTTTCCTCCCCTCACTTTGCAAATTGAAAGGATGTCGTTGATTCGAAAATGTGTGGCATACGTGACATGAAAGTTCGGTTTGCACAGACAACAGCAAGATAAGGGGTGCAATAGAAAACGTGTGACCAACCCATGCCATACAGCCATGACCTGGCCCGCCTAGTCTTGAATGCAGTGTATAGCAAGCCTATAGAAAAGATAACACCAAGTAGGCCATTGACATATATCCACTGGAACATGTATATCGGTGAACTGTGGTCGGCAATCTCAAAATCCAAAGGCTTACTGAACTCGCTTACAATTCCCTGCAAATAGATAGGTTCCATGTTAGGTATTTTCCGCACGGTACGAATAACTAGGATTTTCTAGACATAGCCTACCTTGACAGCTTGTTGCAGGAACAGAACAGTGATCAGCATCCCAAAGAGTTCTCCTGCAACCCTTGTGAATCTGCTTATCACATTGGAAGCATTGATCATTGCCAAAAGAAACAGCATGATAGCAGTCCAAATACAGACCCTGTCAACAGCAACCAAACACAGAGCATTTATGTTAATAATATCAAGGCTATCACAGGATCTGGTACAATCTATTTTAGCACCTACCATCCAGCCCAAGCCAAAAATAGCCGCTCCCCCAAACCTGCCTGCTTCTTGGCATAGCTGTAGAGGTACGTATACATGATAATTGTAGGTTCTGCCACTCCAACGATCAACAGTGGCTGCCCTCCAAGGAAGGAATGGATTACGCCACATATCGCGGTAGATGCCAATGTCTCAACTGTGCTGAGAATACCGTCTGAAAGAAACCATCAATTCTTTTCTGGTTAGAAATTACATGAGATTTCAAGCCTAAGTGTAGCACAGAGCACAGTAGTAATTAAGTGGGAAAAGGCATTCACTTGTTTCGTTGCTCAGCTGCTCTCCGAAGGCGATGACAGGGAGCGCAGAGGCAAAGAATATATACATGGTAGGTGCCAATATCCTGACAATACATTAGAAAACAAAACAGAGCCATGTGATTTACATGGGGCTGGGTAATACTCTGCAGATGATCTGGGTGTGGTTTGTTTACACGAAGCTCACCTGAAGCCAGCTTTGAGGCCTGCAACCCAGTCGTCCTTGTACCAAGATGCTCTTCCTTTGACATCAGCGACCACTCCCTTAAAAGGGTTCCTCAGCAGATCCATCAGCTGACAGCGCAGGCTTGAGAGAATCAGTAATCATGCCGAGAATTTCTATGGAAAATAAGCATTGGAGGAGTGACTCAAATTGAGAACGGTCGTACGAAAAATTGGTAGAAAAAATTGCATTTACTTGGACGCAGAGTTGGCAGTTTGGCACTACTAGTATGTACTACTAGTACACTACTGATTCCACGGACAAAACGCACGCGACCTTTACGGACGAAGGAATTATACTACACGACTTCAGGAAGAACAGCTCATCGGCCCAACTTACAGGTCACAAAACAGGCCAACTCAAGTTCGTACTAGTATATTTTTCTCCAAAAACTTTGCCATAAAAGCGCGCACGCACACACAGAAATGATTAGCTGCGACTAGAATATCGAAACAGGAAGAGCACTGTGCAACCGTCGCAGGAAATATATCTCTGCAAATCAAATCAAAACCACGCAGGGTGTCAAGTGGGATCCCGCCTAAGACCCACTTCTAGTTCATTTGTTAAAATCTAGTGTAAATTTTGAGATCTAGAAAAAATTTGAACTAGATTTTGACAAATGAACTAGAGGTGGGATTTTGGCGGGATCCCACTTGACACCCTAAAACCACGCACGGTTAGAGAAACCGACATGCAAATCCAACTGGAGCCCGTCCACATGCACATAAACAACCGGAGACTGGGACGAACGAACGCGGCGTTCCTCCGCGAAATACTGCAAGAACCCGTGAATTCTGACACTAGACGGATCAAAACGAGCAACCGGTTAAACTCGACCAAAAAAAAATCCGCGAAAGTTTCTAACCGTCGCGAAGTGCATGACGAGGCCCACGCGGGGGCTGATGCATCTATTTCTCTCTCCTGATGAAAAAGTCCCCCCCACGATTAAACCCTCGGAGGAAAACGTCAAAAAAAATGGGACGGGAACCACTCCAAAATTCCGCAGGAAACAAACAGCAAGCGTCCGACGGCGCGCGAACCCCCCACGCACACCACTGCCCCCCCACGGATCTAGGAACCACCCCGAGACCCAGATAGACGGGTTGCGGACCGTACCGGTGAACACTCGGCGGCGGCGGCGCCGGCGGCGGGAGGTACGAAGGAGACGGCGGTAGTCGCGCGGCTCCGATCGGCAATGCCGGATCCTCCTCCCTCGGGGCGGGGGCGGGGGCGGGAGCGGGAACGTGCCGAGAGACGAGGACGGCGGCGGCGGCGCCGGGCCTGTGGAGTAGGAGTAGGCGACGCGGTTGGCTTCTCGAGTCCCCCGTGATAGGCGGCTACTTATAAATGGAGGGGGAGGGAGGAGGAAACAGATGGAGAGGGGCTGGGGACCACCGGCGAGGAGGAAGATCGTATTTTCTCTACTGCCTGGTCTGGTCTCTCTGACGAGTGGGAACGTACTGTAGTAGGGGAGAGGCGAGACTGACGCGGGGTTGGGGGTCCAGTCGAGATCCGCCTGCGCCTGCCTACATGGAGGGGAGAGGGAAGGCGCTGGCTGGCACCCCCGGATCGCGGCGAACGTGGCGGATCCTAGCCGTTGGTTCCGGCTCGACGCGCATGTCTCGCGTGCGTCTCTCTGACAGATGGGACCGGGCGCCGAGCCTGTCTACTCCGTGATGCTCCTTTTTTTTTTCTGAAATGCACGGACGGACACGGTGCGTCGTGTAGAGTACAGGAGTGCGTATTATCTTGTGATGATGAGGCTCACATGCTACTGAGTCACGCATGAACAAATCCATGTTTCGGCCAAACCACGAAGCGCACGGGAAGTACACAACCACGTTTTCTTTCCCACGACGAGTTAGGTACTTAGGTATAAATTGCTGGCTCTCTTTCATTGAAACGAGCCCATTATTTCGCAGATCGATCTCGGCGGTGGTGGTGGTGGTATCATGTTTCGGAGGAAGGAACAAGCAGAATGTGTCATCAGGATCCGCGTGCGGACCCAGTAGGATAGAGGGCGAGAGCTGGACACCACGCACTCCGTACTCCCACGCTATCTTCTCTCTCGTGTGGTCGGGATCGGCGAGCGGCGAGCATGTGAAGGAGATGCCGGCGCGCGACGCGGCAGCTTCCGCCCGCTGCCTTTTCTTTCCCTTTTGTTCAGTTCTGGTCCCTGCGGCGCACGCAGCTCCCGGCCGGGTGCCCACATCACGCTCCGATCACCATTCGCTCGAGTCTGGCTGCCTGCGCATCACCCAGCATCCAAGTGCCCCGTCACCGGCGGGCGACGACGTCTCGCCCGAGCCAAACAGGTCTCGCTCGAGGGCTAGCCGGAGAGCACCGTGGCCGCATGGTCGCGCGAGCGGCGGTGGATACACGGGCAATGCAAGCGCGTATAAGGCGATGGCCGTTTATTATTCCTGGTATACAGCCCTACAGGCAGTCTGCCAGCCACGCACGAAGACTAACAATAGAGACTAATGTTTCCGCATTTTTAAGATGGCATTCAACTTTATATACGTGCAACGGTCCCTCCTCGACGTCAGGCCAATGCCAGAGGGGTCAATTTTCCACGAGATCAAGTCATGGCCTCACAAAGATCCGTGTGTTCGATGATAACACTCTTTTTTTTTCCGGGAAAAAGTGTATGTTAATATCACAGAGATACCAATTACACCCAGCATCTGCAAAAACGCATGCCCTAGCGATCCTATGGATGCGCACAGCAAAAAAAAAGAATTAAAAAAAGTCCCGCTACAGAGAACTAATCTCAAAGCAACGACACTGACACCATCAAAACAACACTAGTAGTCCTCCACTCCAATAACAACGCCTTCAAAAGGGAAACAGTTTCCAAGCGCCGTCGTTGGCCGATCAAAGATCATAGGTTTTCACACCGGAGAAAGTCCTCGCTCACAAAGCAATGCATTCAACAAGGTCATTGTCAGACACAACCAGTTAAGGCCAGACCTTGCATTTTCACCCTGCAAGGTAAGACTGGGAACTTCCCCTGTGTTGTCTTCCCGCACCAACAGTCGCTGCAACGAGTCCCAGATCACGCAGCCAGATCTCCGTCGCTGCAAGAACTAAAATCACCATCGCTACCCTCATATTTCTGCTATCCTGACATTCTTCCGCATCTGATTTCATCATGGCTCTAAGAATGGCACTTGGTGGGAACAAACAACAGAGCTTCGTAATGCTCCCGCTGAAACCAAACGGCCAGAAAAACAAGGTGCGCACGACCGAATACCCTCCGATCCAGCAATCTCCAGGCATGATACGCCCATGGGAGTTCACCGGAGGAGCCTTCCGGAACCCGCCTCTCCAGACCAGATCAACAAGGGCAGACATCAAGCATACCTTCGTCATCGTGCGAAAGAAACCAAAGGACCACCTCCTTTATTAGATCCGACACAGCGATCCCCACACCGCCGGCCGGTTTCCGGAGAACGGATCGAGCAGGCCGACCATCTGCCGATGAGCACATGCAGCCAACGCGCGAGGAGGACCGCTAGCTTGCCGGGGAGAGGGCCAGGCACGGCACCCCCTACCAGCTGATACGTTGGAAACGTATCTATAATTTTTTATGTTTCATGTTTGTTTAGTATCTACTTTGCTCTGCTTTGTCTACACTTTAAGGTGTTTTTATATATTTTCTGGTACTAACCTATTAACAAGATGCCATAGTGTCAGTTGCTTGTTTTCTTCTGTTTTTGGTTCCAGAAAGGCAGAAAATCAATATTCTCGGAATTGGACGGGACAAAAGCCAAAGTCAATATTTTACCGTGGGCAACACGGAGCCAGAGTACGAGACGGAGGGGAGGCACCAGGGGGCCACACCCCCTGGCGGCGCGGGCTAGCCCTAGTCGTGCCTGGGGGGGTGTGACCACCCTAGCCGCCCCCTGCCTTGCCTCTTCGCCTATAAAGACCCCCCAATGCCCAAACCCTAAGTATCCGATCAATATTCCACGAAACCGTTTGTAGCCGCCGCCACCATCGTCCCTAGATTGGGGGATCTGAAGTTCTTCCCAGCACCCTGCCAGAGGGGAGATCATCCCGGAGGCCTTCTTCTTCATCATGACAACCTCCGGTATGAAGCGTGAGTAGTTTCACCTTGGACTACGGGTCCATGTAGTAGCTAGATGGTTGTATCTCCTCCTTTGTGCTACCATGTTTAGACCTTGTGAGCTCCATTCATAATCTAGATCATATCTTTTTTTTGAAGGATATCTAGATCATATCTATTTGTAATCATGCATGTTGTGTTTGCAGGGATCCGATGGATATTGAGATTACTATGTCAGATTGATTAATGGTTTTGTCGTATTGATTCTATCATGTTTGTGTTGTTTGTGATCTTGCATGCTCTCCGTTTCTAGTAGCTATCTTGGCCAAGTAGATGCTAGTGACTCCAAGAGGGGGTATTTATGCTAGATAGTGGGTCCATGCCTCTATTTAATCGAAGAGAAGTGATAGAAATCTCTAAGGTTGTAGATGTGTTGTTGCCACTAGGGAGAAAACAACGGTCTCTTGTTCATGGAATAAGTGGATTGTTTACCTTACACACTTTGCTTAAAGCAGTTATCTGTTGCTTGCAACTTAATACTGGAGGGGGTTTGGATGATAACCTGAAGGTGGATTTCTAGTCATAGATGCAGTTGGATGGCGGTCTATGTATCTTATTGTATTGCCCAATCGAATCTCATAGGATCATGAATGTCTAGTATTGCATTGTAATGCCTTGCTCAGTCCTGTTAATTGCCCTGCTGTAATTTGTTTACCCAACATGCCATGTTTGTTTATCTAAGGAAAACACCTCTAGTGAACTATGGACCCCGGTCCAATCTTTACCATTGATACATCTTCCTTTGTTACTGTTTACTTTCTGCAAACCACCATTACCTTCCACACCATATAGTTAATCATTTGTTACAGCAAACCGGTGAGATTGACAACCTCACTGTTTGTTGGGGCAAAGTCTTGAGTTTGTGTTGTGCAGGTCTCCAAGTTGCTAGAAACACCTTTGAGTCGTTTCCTTCCTCCTACTAGTTCGATAACCTCGGTTTCTTACTAAGGGAAAACTTGCTATTGTGCTTATCACACCTTGCTCTTGGGGTCTCCCAACCAGGCGTCAACAACACGCCCATCACAAGCTTTTCTGGCGTTGTTGCCTGGGAGGCTAAGGACGTCTTCACAAGGGGAGTTCTTCACAACCTTTCTCTTTACTTTGTTTTTGTTTTGCTTAGTTTCTTTTGCTTGGTTTTGTTTGCCTCTTTTTTATCAAAAACTCCAAAAAATTAGTTTAGTTTGGTTTGCTTTCTCTTATAAAACACACAAAAAAATAGTTCCTGCTCTAGTTGCTGGTCTGTTATTGCATTGCCTTGTCATGCTTTCTATCAATGGATAGTTTCTTTGAAGCTAGTTCTTATTGGCAAGGTGGGTTCACGGAAGACGAAAAGTATTATTATAAGGAACACAGTTTGTCACAAAAAGGGAAACACTTATGGGAACAAATTGATAAATTGAATACTATTGATAGAGAGGTGTGCTCTACTTATAATGTTACTTATTGCTTTGATAAATCTTGTTGCTGTAGGAGGTATAAACACCTACCTTTTCAATATGAGTATAATGATGATGTTACCATATCTTCTTATGTTCACATAAATTATGACTTTTATGATGTGGAACAAATTGAAGAATTTATTGCTTTCAAGGGTGCATTTGAACTTGCCAGTTTGCTTGAAAATACTGATGATGCACCTTATGAGGTTTATGAGATATTTAAATTTTGCTTTGATAACTACAAGGAAGAAAATGGATATATTCTTGAATATTTTAATAGGTGATTTTCACAAACGGAAGAGACTAATGCCTTGCAGGAGCCTATAGAAGACAAAATTGCTAAACCTGAAAGCTCATTAGATGAAAAAGAGGAGGAGAGTGATGGTCAAAAGGAGGAAGACTGGATTAGCTACCCATGCTTACCTTCTAATGAGGTAACTCTTCATCCCTTACATTATTTGATTGTCCTCCATGCTTACCAAAGGAGGAGGAATGTTATGTTCATGTGGATTCTTTTGAAATGTCTGCTATAGGTAAAACTTGTAATAATAGTTATGCTCCTGTTATCTATGATAATCCTATATTTGTGCCTAACTTCGAAATGCATGGTACTAAGGATTTTTGCTTATAAAATGTTTATGATAAAACTCTAGATGATGGTCCTATATTGAATGATCAGTCACCTTATTATAATATTGTTAAAAGTGGGTTTGAAGGTTTTAATCCCACTATTTTGAGCTTGATAGAAATTATGTGTTTGTAGATCATGAAAAGCATGCTTTATGTGATAGTTATATTGTTGAGTTTATTCATGAGGCTACTGAAAATTATTATGAGAAAGGAAAATATGGTTATAGAAGTTTTCATGGTACTGAAACACGTCTCTATGTGCTGAAAGTTTTGAAGTTGCTCTTGTTTTATTCACCCATTTTTGTTACTATGCGCTTCTTTGATTTAATTTCTTACAAGATTCCTATGCATAGGAAGTGGGTTAGACTTAAATGTGTTTTTAATTTGCTTCTTGATGCTCTCTTTTACTTCAATTCGTATTTCTTATGTGACCATCTTCTCAAACTATCATGCCTAACTTAAAGGCGTTAAAGAAAAGTACTTGTTGGAAGATAAACCAAGAGTTTTCTTGAGTCTTGGAAGTTTTTTCTTCAGTAATGACCTCTTCTTATCCTTTTTGTTTGCTTTTTGTGCCAATAATAACCTCTAATGAGAGGAAAGTAAGATTTGGGGAGTTGTTGTCCCAAAACAGATTTTTGTGCTCCACCATAAAAATTCGTGAGGAATCTCTGTAAGTCGGATTGAGTTGATATTTTCTGAATAAATCCCCCAGTATGTTAGATAAGTTTCGTTAGTTCAACACTTTTTGATTTGAGAAACATAAGGTCTTCGAAAAAAATCGATTTCTACCTGCTGGTCTATTTTAACAGATTTCTGCCATTATTTGCATTTGCTTCTTATTGATTCCTGTTTGGGTTCTTTATGGGAAATTGAACTTTTTTAGGGAATTGCTACATTAGCTTGTGTGGCTAGTGAAAGTTTTGCTGTTCTAAAGCTAAACCCAGGGTCTATTATTTTTTGAATACACTAATGTTGCTAATGAAGATTGTGTGAAGTTTTGTATGAAGGAAAAAATTTAGGTGTAGAGAGAGAATGATGTAATGAGATGAAGAATGGACAAAAGCTCAAGCTTGTAGATGCCATACCGTGTCACCCCAAGAAATATTCAAGAGGTACAAGCGTCAAAGCTTGGGGATGCCCAAGGCATCCCGTTCTTCATCAATAAAAATCTCAGGTCTTTCTAGACACTTCGTTTTTATTGTTTCATGCACTATTGTGTTGTTCTTGGAGCGTCTTAGTTTTCATTTGGTTTGCTTAGTTTGCTTGAATAAAGTAGTTTGGACCCCCGCTCTCGCTGTGTTGTTTCAAATAAGTTGATTGGTGTTGGAGAAGAGTAGAAAGTTCTTGCTTGAGTAGTACAAGAGGAGCTTGCTTTGACTGTGACTTAGACTTTATCATGTCATGCTACGTGTTGTTTTGACCTTATGCTTAGTGATTATTGTTGCAGCATGACTTGTTTCAAACAATTGGGATTGCTTAGTGTGCCTTGAAGGAATCATGTGTTGTTTTAGCATACAAAAGCATAGTATTGTGGTATTCTTGTAACACCTCAAAAATATTAAGAAAGATTATCAAGTTCTAATCACCCAATTTAGGGTTAACAAAAATTTGTATTATTAAAATTAATATGAATGCATGTGTGTGTGATGAATGCATGAATGATTGCAATTGCCATGTTTGATTGCTATGAATGTTAAGGATTGGTTTAAATATGAAAACAACATCATCTAGATCATTTCCAAGTAGAATCAAATGAAGAGAAAATCAAATATAATAAATATGAGCAAATGGTCATTTTGGCCAAACTTGTTAACTAGACCACTTTGGGTGTTTCTAGTCAAAGAATTCTAACAGAAACAAATCCAATTCTTTTCACCCCTTGCTAGACCAAGTAACAATGAACCCAAGCCCACTTTACAAACCAACATAAACAAATTCCAAATCTATTTAAAGGACAATTCAAAATTGAATCCTTAATAGGTACTAAGATGGCCATTTCTCAAAAACCAACCAAATCAGTTCACCTTGCCAAACCCAAGCAACCAGAGACTACCAAGCTTATGACCAGAGCACTCACCAAAATTCATCCAAATATTCAAATTTTGAATTCATGCGGCCATTTCATCAAACACCTTTTGAGCACAGTAATAGCTGCCAAACTATTACAGTTCTTGATCAATTCCTTGTCTACCCATTGCCCCCAATTTACTCCCCTGGTCTCCCCTAGTGCCCAGCATCGCATTGAAACAGCTACCCCTCTACCATTTGCACCAGTGACGCGCCACCCGAGCCACCATTGCCGGTCGACCATGGACAGCTCGCAGGAGCCAACACCGCGCCCGTCCACGATGTCTAGGAGACAGGCCACCGTCCACTGCCACTCCTTGTCCATCCTTTGAGCGCAGCCAAGCCATGGACCACCCAAAAATCGTCGCGCCCATTTCTCTGCAACCATGCCGAGAGCGCGCTAGAGCGCTGCAGCCGACACGCGCGCACACGTCGCGCCTCACACTCATCGCGCGTACCAGCACTCGCCATGAACCTAGCTACCTCCCAGACACAACCGTTCGCCGCCGCGCGACGAGTAGCCCCTGTACGCCATCTCGAACACCGCCGTTCCCGCGCAGAGCACCGACCCATTCCGACCATCCTCGGCCGCCTCATGTCGTGTCTTGAAGCCAGTGATGATCGCCAGGAGACACCGCATCGTCCTATGCCCTCAGCCATGCCGTTATCCCTCTGTATCATCGTCACCGACGAGCCCAGACCATGCCACTCTGCCCCTCTCGCCGGTGTATAAATAGAGGCCACCCCAGCCCTCATTCTTCACAACATCTCACTCCCTTCTCTCTCAGAACCACCCATGACCCTTCCCCGGAGCAAGGCGAGCACCAGCCCGCCGGAATTTCACCAGAGTCCGCCGCTGCAGAGGAGGAGAGGAGACATTGATTGGATCCACCCCAGGAGCTGCCGCAACCATCGCTCGAACCGCCGTCATCGACAACGTCGTTCGCCCCCATCGCCGACCCTAGCTGGAGCCCTGGTAAGCCATCGCGTACCTCCACCGTCGACGTTAGGGTTCAGTCTCGCCGGAGCTATCCGTCGGAGACGACGAACCGCAGCCGTAGATCTTACACTGTGTTTGGATGTTGGAAAATAACCTTGGAATTGTAATTCTGGAATTACTAGACCTAATTCAGCTGTTTGGAAGGGCCTAGAAACTAAAACGTGGAAAGAGGGACCGATTCCAAGCCCCCCGAGCGTGGGCCCTGTCCCAATAATTTCCGAAGCGGTTCACTCCGAAACGCGTGGAAATAGCCCGAGCCCCCGCCCCGCGACCCTTCTCCCGACACTCTTCCTTGCCAGAAGCCTATCGCCCCCGACCTGGCGGAAGCACCACCCTCCTCCCGCCGGTGAGCTCTCCTCTTCCCCGTCCCTCCCCTTTCCTGCAGGTGAGTTCTCCCTCCCTCTCCCTTCCTCCCTCTCCTTGGAACGGCTGGGGGCGCCCCCTCCCCCCAAACCCTAACCCCATGGCGGTGGCAGCGGGCTGCCCTAGCGCCGGTGGGAGGTACAGCCACAGTAGGTCGCTGGAGGGGGCGCCCTCCCTCTCCCTTTGATTCCAACAGAAAATTCTTTGCACATCCAAATGCCAGAATTGGAAATAGAGGTCATTTTCTTTCTATCTTGGATTTGGAATTTTCAGCCCAATTCAATTCCAAGCTTATTTTCCAGCATCCAAACATAGCGTTAGTCTAATCGTAGGGCCTAGATTGAAATGTACCGCTTCGGTTGAAATGAGCCACTGACTAGCAGGACCCCCCTGTCAGCAGCCCTCTGCGCACGCGCAATGTAGTGATGACCCACAAGTATAGGGGATCGCAACAGTCTTCGAGGGTAGTATTACCCAATTTATTGATTTGACACAAGGGAGCCAAAGAATACTTGCAAGCCTTAACAATTGAGTTGTCAATTTAGCTGCACCTGGAAATAGTTCTTGCTCACAGTAGTTTATCAGTAGCAACAGTTTTGTAGTAGCAAAGTAACAGCAGCAGCAAAACAAGAGTAATAGTAACAATAGCAAACAACAGGATATGAGCGCGGTAGGCATAGGGATGGATGGACGGGCGTTGCATGACAAGTCTAAACATGTAACTTCAAGATATAGAGCAATTGCAGATAAATAAGAATAAGCATCCAAGTACTAAAGACTATAGTGTGCTCCATATATAGTCATGCATGCTCGCAATGAGAACTTGCACAACATCTTTTGTCCTGCCAGCCCATTGCAGCGGGGCCTCAAGGGAACAACTGGTAATTAAGGTGCTCCTTTTAATAGAGCACTAGAGAAAAGCATTAACACTCAGTGAACACATGTGATCCTCACATCACAGTCATCCCCTTAGGTTGTCCCAATTTCTGTCACTTCGGGGCCTTTGGATCCGGACAATGATATGTGTACACAACTTGCAGATAAGAACACAAACAATACTATCATAATGATTCAATAACAAGTTCAGATCTGAGATCATGGACTCGGGCCCTAGTGACAAGCATTAAGCACAACAAGTTGCAATAAAGTCAAATAGCACTAATATAGATACTAGGCACCATGCCCTAACAATCTTATTTGATTACATGATAGAACTCATCCAATCCCTACCATTCCCATAGCCTACAGCGGGGCATTACTCACTCATGGGTGAGGGGAACATGGATGGTTGATCGAGATGCGTTGGTGATGACGATGGCGATGATCCTCTCCAAATTCCCCGTCCCGGCAGGGTGCTAGAACGGAGTTTCTGGTTCCGAATCGTGGTTTCTAGTCGTGGTGGCGCAACGGAACTCTTTCTAGAAAAATGTTGAACCCCCCTCAGTTTTTAGGTCAAGAGGCATCTTATAGGCTAAGAGGGAGGCCGAGGGGGTGCCTGGGGCAGCCACACCCCCACCAGGCGTGGCCTGGGCCCACCCGCGTGGCAGGGGTGAGGGACCCTCAGGCCTCCCCTCTGTATCGTACTCTGGCTCCGTGAATCTTCTAGTGAAATAGGATTTTTGGCATATTTTCCGGGATTTTTCCTGATAGTTGATTTTCTGCACAAAAACTAGACACCAAGGTAATTCTGCTGAAAATAGCGTCAGTCCGTGTTAGTTGTATCCAAATCACACAAGTTTAGATGAGAAACAATAGCAAAAGTGTTCGGGAAAGTAGATACGTTTTGGACATATCAACTCCCACTAAGCTTAGCTTATTGCTTGTCCTCCAGCAATTCAGTTGAAAACTGAGAGCGATAAAAGAACTTTCACGAACACATTTGCTTCATATGATGTATATATTCTCAGCACAGGATTAGATACTTAAACCATTCATAATAAGAAGTATGCAGTTAAGTCTACTCAATAGTCATTGCAAGCTATGAAGAGATTCCAACTCAATAATAATACGTAGCATGAAACATAAACGTAAACAACATTGCAATGCTCATAAGAATGTATGATAGAGTGGTATCTCGCTTGCCTTTGTTTGTAGAGAACAATATAAATGCCAATGCACCTCTGAAGTTCAAGTGAAGACTAGAAATAAAGATATCAAAGATACAAGCATCAAAGTCATGACATAATTAACCAAGTTTTGAGACAAACACAAGAATGACAACTATGCTCTCAAGAAGGTGCTCATAGAATAAGTGGTCACTCAACAAGGAAGTAAAAAGGTTTTGAAAAGTTTGAAAGGCTTCCGAATGCTGAAAGTAAGGTACTCATTAGCTCTGAGCTCTCATTTCCCCAATCATAGGCATCTTTAGATGATTAAGGTGAAAGTGAGGTCCAATATGAGTTATATGCTTGATAGACCATAAACTGGAAATCTCATGTCCCTTGTGTTGGGGTTCATAGCATGGAAAACAAAATTTTCTACCGCATGCAAACAAACAAGCCAAGATCTATCTACTAGATTGTAGCAACGAGTCGATAGGGGAACTCACCCTCGAAGATTCCAAAGCGGTTAACGAGAGCAGATTCTCGTGGGTGATGTAGTCGTACTCTTGCCGATCTCAAGATCGCGTAGATGATCCTTCCGGCGCTGCATTCCGGCAGCGCTTCCGCAGTCGGTCACACGTTCGGTACTCGATGAAGACCTTCCTCTCCCTTGTTCCAGCAGGCAGCGGAGGTTGTAGCACTCTCCTCGCGATTCCGGCAGCACGACGGCGTGGTACCAGAAGTAGAGGGGATATCTCGCAGGGCTTCGCCTTAAGCCGGAGCGAGTATGGTGGACTATGAGAGAGCCTTGGTGATCTAGGGTTTAGACACACCAATTAGAAGGGGATAAACCAGCGGCTAGGGCAATTAGAAGCTCTAACTTTGCGGCTTGGGAGAAATCCCTAGGCTGTGGCTAGGGTTTAGGTTTAGAGGGAGGCAACTTGTGTGTCTAGGAGGGGAGCCCTGCCCCTCCTTATATAGGTGGAGGGAGGCGCCGGCCAAGGGGAGGGAGTCCCTCCCCAACTCGGATCCCTAGTGGGCCGGCGGTGGAGGAGGAACTCCTCCCCAACTCGGTTTCCCACTTCTTCTCCACTTTCCAAAATAGCCGTTTGACTTTTCAAATTGGTGTTTGACGTTTCAAACTAGGATTTGATTAAACCCTTTATTTTGTACAGCGATGACACCTAGTACATGATGCAATCATTCCAACTTGCAATGACACATTCATGTACCCTTCCCCTCCGGAGTGCCGGACATTCCGGAACCTTCTAGAACATTCCTGCTGAAAACACCAGAACCATTCTCCAACCCCGAAACAGGACTTTCCTTATATGAATCTTATTCTCCGGACCATTCCGAATCTCCTCGTGATATCCCGGATCCCATCTGAGACTCCGAACAACATTCAGTCTCTTACTCATCATTCCATAACTACTCAACAACATCGAATCCTTAAGTGTGTCTCCCTACGGTTCGTGAATTATGCGGACATGATCGAGACACTTCTCCGATCAATAACCAATAGAGGAATCTGGAAATTCATATGGCTCCCACATATTTCTACGATTACTTTGCGATCGAATGAACCACTTACATACGATACCAATTTCCCTTTGTCTCACGATATTTTACTTATCCGAGGTTATGATCGTCGGTATCTCTGCATACCTAGTTCAACCTCGTTACTGATAAGTACTCTTTTCTCGTTCCCGTGGTATGTGATCCCTTGTGAGCCAGTCACATGCTTGCAAGCTAATTGGATGACATTCCGCCGAGAGGGCCCAAAGTATATCTATCCGTCATATGGATGGACAAATCCCACTCTTGATCCATGTGTCTCAACCAATACTTTCCGAACACTCAATGCCACCTTTATAGCCACCCTGTTACGGTGTGGTGTTTGATGTCATCAAAGCATCCTTCCGGTAAAGGTGATATGCATGATCTCATGGTCGAAGGAATTAGATTACTATGTATCAGAAAGCTTATAGCAAATGAACTATATGTTGGAATTATGCCCTAGAGGCAATAATAAAGATGTTATTATTATAATTCTTGTTCATGATAAAGTTTATATTCCATGCTAGAATTGTATTAAGCGGAAACATTAATACTTGTGTGGTTTGTGAACAACACCGTGTCCCTAGTACGCCTCTATGGACTAGCTCATTGATCAATGATGGTTAAGGTTTCCTAACCATAGACATGAGTTGTCAATTGATAATGAGATCATATCATTGGGAGAATGATATGGTGGACATACCCAAACTAAGTGAAGCAATTAGATCGTGTCATTGTGTTCATCTTTGCGAAGCTTTTCCTATGTCAAATATTGTATTCCTTAGACCATGAGATAATGCAACTCCCTGGTATCGGAAGAAAGCTTTGAGGTCATCAAACGTCATCCTATGAGAGGGTGATCATAAAGGTGTCTCTCAGGTGATCGGAAAGTATCTGTTGGGTTGTATGTATCAAGATGGGATTTGTCCCTCCCAAGTCGGAGAGATATACTTCGGGCCCACTCGGTAATCGATATCAACACCGCTTGCAAGCATGTGGTTAAGGAGTTAATCACAAAGTGATATCGGATTACGGAATGAATAAAGTACTTGCTGTGAACGAGATTGAACTAGGTATGACGGTACCGACGATCGAATCTCGGGCAAGTAAAATATCGCGAGACGAAGGGAATATATATATGGGATTGATTGAATCCTGGCATCGTGGTTCATCCGATATGATCATCGATGAATGTGTGGGAGTCAATATGGGTGCCCAGACCCCGCTGTTGATTATTGATAGAAGATCATGTCTGCATATTCTCGAACCCGCAGGGTCACACACTTAACGTGTCTCGACGCTAGGATAGATTGGATACTTGGTTTATGAATTTTTGTTTGGAGTCTCGGATGGGATCCGGGATATCACGAGAGGTTCCGGAATGGTCCGGAGAATAAGATTCATATAAGGCAGTGCAGTTTTTGGAGTTCGGAATTGTTCCGGATTAATCGGTATTGTACCGGAAGCTTCTAGAACCTTCCGGAAGGGGGCCAACGTGGTCCCACCCTCCGGGAGGGGGCATGGGCCTATGAGGGAGTGTCCTGGCCGCATTGGGCCAGGGGCACAAGGCCCCATAGGGCCCAGCCGATCCTAGATAAGTTTAAATCGTTTAAACTAGAGATAAGATAGGGTTTCTAGAAGGGAGAGTTTAAATCGTTTAAACTAGAGATAGGCTTGGAGGATGGGCAAGGGCTGGCCGCACCCCCCCTCTATAATAGAGGGCTGGTGCGCCCCCTCCCTTCCACACACACACACACACACACCTTCCTCCAAACCCTAGTTGCCCTGCTGCCCTCCTCTCTCCCTCCCGACTGTTTGTAGGCGAAGCCCTGCTGCAGAAATTCTCCACCATATACACCACGCCGTCGTGTTGTAGATCCAATCTATCTCTCCACCCTACTTGCTGGTCCGAGGAAGGAGGAGACGTCGAGGTGCTGCACGTGTGCATCTCACGGAGGCACCGCCACTTGTGGTGCTAGATCGGATCGGATCGCGAGGAGGAGAAGCGAGTACGACTACATCACCCACGTTCCGACGAACGTTCCGCTGTGCGAATCTTCAAGGGTATGAAGATCTAATCCAATCTCTCTCGTTGTTTGCATCTCCTAGATTAGATCTTGGCTTTCCCTCTGTTCGCTTCCGTAGAAAATTTTGATTTACTATGCTGCGAAACCCTTCACTATATTAAATGACTTGATCTTTATGCTACACTTAACTATAGGAGTATGTCCATCAGATCATTCTCCTAATGATATGACCCTGTTGTTAATAACATCTCTATGTTCATGATCAGGAAACCATGAGCATATATTAACCAACAAGCTAGTTTAACAAGAGGCTTTACTAGGGACTCTTTTATGTTTACAAATCACACAAGTATTAATGTTTCCGGTTAATACAATTATAGCATGGTATGTAAACATTTATCATAAGTATGAAGATATGATAATAACCACTTTATTATTGCCTCTTGGGCATATCTCCAACAGTCTCCCACTTGCACTAGAGTCAATAATCTAGTTTCAAACCTTTGTGTATTCAACACCTATGGCTTTCTGGTGTTGTATGTACACGATTGCTAGTGGTCAACTGATCTCCGGATCTGACACTTCTAGGTCCGTGTGTAATTGCATGTCTTTGCGTCTCTACGCATCACTCATTCTCTAATGAGATGGCTTTGTATAATTTTGGTCCTTCGGTGAGACCTTTAGTTCTTTGGGGTTAAAACATGTTGATAATATTGTCGTACAATATATCTTCATAGTATTATCCCGCTGTGAACTACACCTAGTTTGACAACAAACTACTTGACACAAATGCCCTCTTTAGCTGCTATTATAGCAGTCATATACTTAGCCTTTTGTTGTAGTATCTGTCACAATGTCTTAACTTTGGAACTCATCCAAATCCATTATGGAACTTACTTTCCATTATATTGTGCCACCCTTAGTTTAGATTGAGATAAACTTAATTTGTACTCTGTGACAAAACTAGTATCAATGTAGTACTTTTACAATGAACTAACCATCTATTTGTCACTTCTACAAATAATATACTCTTAGTTCTTCCAAAAGATCATAAGAATATCCTTACTATCGTCCAATGATCATCTTATGAATCATTCTGGTATATGCTCATAACATTTAGAGCATAGGACATATCTGGATTTGTACATATCACAATATGATTGATATAAATACTCTTTTTGATTTCATACATCAAGTATCAATCTATACTTGAATCTTTGTTTCACTTACCAAGTGTCAATACACTTGAATATATCATCAATATTGAACTCATTCAATCCTTTGTGTGTGACAAGAACCTTTCTTGTAGTTTCTATATTGAACTCATTCAATACATCATCTATGTACTTTCGGCACAACCATATTAGCGTCTATTGATGCCAAATATTTGGGTTTTGCCTAAGTCTTTCATCAGGATGAAATTCTTAATATGTGTTAATAAAAGATACATCATTTGTAATCAACAATATGTCCTCCACATAATGTATTAGAAATATGTCTTAGCGCTCCCACTTAATTTCTTGCAAATGCAAGCATCTTCATTGTCTCCGATGAAATTAAACTCTTTTAACAGTTTCATCATAGTGAAGATTCCAACTCCGCTATGCTTACTTCAACCATTGAAGTTTGCATATGCATTTAGCATCCTTTGAATAACAAAACCCTTTGGACCGTGTCATGCACACGTCCTAGGTAACCCTTCTATTAGAAGAACTTGTTTTGTTTATTCAACTACCACATAACAAAAATTATATGTAGTGGTTGCTACATTAATCCGTCTAGACTAAATATCGCTATGAAAGATCAAAACCTTGTCATAGTCAACCTTTGAACATTTTTGTGAACTCTTTCCCAACATGTCGACTATTTCATAGATGTGAAACATCCATGTCTACTTCTTTATAGATCCAAACACAACTGTAAGGTCTTACACCTTTCTCGAGGGTCCTTCAAGTTCAAAACTTGATTTCTCATGTATGGAACTATCACGGATTTTATGGCTTCAAGCCATTTGACGGAGTCAGGGCCCATCGTCGCTTCTTTGCATGTAGTCAGATCATTATTGTCAAATAATGATTTAACTCTCAAATCTTGGTATTTGATTGTTTACCCGACCTACTTGTTTTAATAGGAACTTAGATATCCGTGACCATAACCTTTGAGGCACGTGAGCCATGAGCATTATTGCTGCCTCCGGAACACTTTTCGGTGCTGCGCAACTCTGCACATATAGCTAAGGTTCCTTTAACCTTATCAAAGTTCTATTGTCCTCCCACTTATCTTTTCACGAAAAATTCCTTCTCAAAGAAACTTGACGTTCTAAGCGACAAACACTTTTGTCTCCGGTGTTTATGGAGGAATACTTAACAGTAATACAAAGACAGGTTTATCCGACTTTGGTTGCAAACATCTTTCTTATGCATAACATACCAATGTTTAAGAAAGGACTACTTGGGTTTTATCCCAAACCATAACTTTATATGGTGTCATTTCAGCGGATTATGATGGAGCTCTTTTCAGTGGAAAACGGTAGTCTCTAAAGCTTTTAATCTTTAAAATATAATGGCAGTTCTATGAATTACACCTTTGATCTTACCATGTCAAACAAGGTTTTAATTACATATCTCGAACGCTCCATACTCTTATGGTGTTTCGGGAAATGCAAATACACATAACGATTCCTTAAATCTTAGGTATTATGCTAAACTTGTAACTCAAATATCTTCCTTTATGATATTTATCATAAACTATTTATATTCTTATTACAATGATTTTGCACTTCATCTTGAAAGACTTTGAACTTTTTCAAATGTTTCATACTTCATCCTTATTAAGTAAATATTCATATATTCACTCAAATTTTCGGAGAAAGCATATGAAGTTGAAATCCATCGCTCTTGACTACATATAATGGATTTCATACAACAATATGTACAAGTTCCAATAAGCTAGTCATTCGTTCCCTTTTGGCCTATGAACGAAGTTTTAATTATCTCTAGGAAAGTTTCACAAGCGTCATGTGATCAAAAATCAAAAGACTCCAAAATTCCATCCACATGGAGTTTCTTCATGTTTTCTTTCCAATATAATTTAAACGGCGATGTCACTTCCTAAGTGATTTTTCAATCAATTTGTCTTTCGACATTTCTAGCACTAGTTTTATGGATGTGATTTCTCCAACGAGATTTGTGAATCATCCATCTTTTATGGATTACGGCAATTATTTGAACAACCCTTTTGTTCTCATAATACCTGATAAAACAAATCTTGAAGGCAAGCTTTGATGTTTCACGAGCAACACAATAACCCTTTATTTGTTCTCGATGAACATCATCACATATTCTTTTGCTAGTTACTTAGGCCATTGTAGTTCATGAATTGTGTTGTTTCGTATGACGATTCACACCAACAAATTCAGTATCAAATACTTAAGAACCACATTGTTTAATAAGCAAAGAATATAGCCATAACATGTATATCATGTATATACTTAAACTGAACGATTCTAGTCTTTTCTTTTCTGCCATATATTTATGAGATTCTCTTTCAGTATTTATTTTCTGTTTGAAAGAATCTATCAACATCAACAGTGGAGTCATACATATGACACATAGTCCAAAGCGTGTATAATTAAATATCAATGTCTTTGGACTTGCACTTTGAAGTAGATCACCATCATCAAATGTTTGGTGTTCTTTCAAATTCCTTTCTTTAGTAATCTATTGGTGTAGTAAACACTTTACCTACATCAAATATTCACCCTTATCATGGAATTATCCATGATCAAGCTACTTTTAGCTTATAACGGTGAACTGCGAGTATAATGTTGCTCTCCAAAACATTTTGGAGGATTAGGACAACTAGTGTATTCAACCTTTTGCAAATTCTCATCAAATACGAGAACATGACTTTTGCCATATTATACTCTATCATGTTGCAACCAAAACTTTGTTTCAGATATCACAATATCTTCCACACATCATGGTTTCTGAAACAACTCTTTCAGATCCTAGATAACCTTGATATTAAGACAATCCTTTGAATATCAAGAATCATGGAGACAAACATGATACTCATACACTAACACTTGGAATTGTCACTCTTGATTTAATACTAATTATTAAACTTCATGGAGTAACCGGAACTTACTGAAAGTTTGCAATAGGACTTTTAAACTTTAGATTAACACTTCAAAACAATACGATACCAGTTCGTAAAGTATCTAACCAGAATTCTATAGTTCTATCATCTCAATTAAAACTAAGCGCAAGGTGGTAAACGGATGCCAATGACTACAACAACTATGCAAATTCACTTTGATTTAATTTATGATAAATAGTGTTCAACTTTTAATCATATTGCCGTTGAACTCCCACTCAAAACAATATCCCTCACATTGTTTTAGTGATCACACGAACCAAATCCACCACATCAAAACCGATCATCACGAGAGTTGATGTAGCTTCAATGGCGAACAATCAACATGTTCATCATATCTACTATATGACTCATGCTTTACCTTTCGGTGATCCGTGTTCCGAGACCATGTCTGTACATGCTAGGCTCGTCAAGATCAACCTTAGCTTCCGCATGAGCAAATCTGGCTTGCTCACGTTATATACACTCGCAGAATCTAACACACCCGATCATCACGTGGTGCTTCGAAACAACGAGCTTTAGCAACGGTGCTTACTAAGGATGAACACTTTAAAACTTGAAATTGTGTGCTTGAGGGATCATCTTATAATGCTACCATCGTTTACTAAGCAATACAAGATGCATAAAAGGATTAACATCACATGCAATTCATAATATGTGATATGATATGGCCTTTCTTCTTGTGCTTCCGATCTCCATCTTCAAGTACGAACATGATCTCCATCATCACCGGCATTGCATCAAGGTCAATGACGCCGCTCCATGGTTGTCGTCCACCAGCTTCAACTATTACAACTACTTTGAACAGACAAGCGGGTCTTAACAGAATTTAAAGACAACCATATGGCTCCTGCCGGTTGCCAACTTACAATAAGGAACATTGCATACATCATATATAATCACAATCATGGCCATATCACATCACAGCACACCCCTGCAAAACAAAGTTAGACGCCTCTAATTTTCTTTGCATGTTTTACGTGGTTTGGGGCTTTCAATAAGTGTCGTTCTAACTTACGAACAAGAACCACAACATTGATACTAGTATTGTCAATCACCCGTTGTAAATTGAATCTTAACTATGTTGAGAGAAACAGGCACCCGCAAAGCCACTTATGCAATACAAGTTGCATGTCAAGCGTGGAGAAAGTCTCATGAACGATGTCATGTAAGGTTAGCCCGGGCCGCTTCATCCCACCATCCCGCAAGATGCAAAGTACACAAGAAGCAATCGACAACAAAAGCATCAACGCCCACAATGACCATTGTGTTCTACTCGTGCAACAGATCTACATATAGACACGGCTCTGATACCACTGTTGGGGTTCGTAGCATGGAAAAAAAAAATTCTACCGCATGCAAACAAACAAGCCAAGATCTATCTACTAGATTGTAGCAACGAGTCGATAGGGGAACTCACCCTCGAAGATTCCAAAGCGGTTAACGAGAGCAGATTCTCGTGGGTGATGTAGTCGTACTCTTGCCGATCTCAAGATCGCGTAGATGATCCTTCCGGCGCTGCGTTCCGGCAGCGCTTCCGCATTCGTTCACACGTTCGGTACTCGATGAAGACCTTCCTCTCCCTTGTTCCCGCAGGCAGCGGAGGTTGTCGCACTCTCCTCGCGATTCCGGCAGCACGACGGCGTGGTACCGGAAGTAGAGGGGAGATCTCGCAGGGCTTCGCCTTAAGCCGGAGCGAGTATGGTGGACTATGAGAGAGCCTTGGTGATCTAGGGTTTAGACACACCAATTAGAAGGGGCTAAACCAGCGGCTAGGGCAATTAGAAGCTCTAACTCGGCGGCTTGGGAGAAATCCCTAGGCTGTGGCTAGGGTTTAGGTTTAGAGGGAGGCAACTTGTGTGTCTAGGAGGGGAGCCCTGCCCCTCCTTATATAGGTGGAGGGAGGCGCCGGCCAAGGGGAGGGAGTCCCTCCCCAACTCGGATCCCTAGTGGGCCGGCGGTGGAGGAGGAACTCCTCCCCAACTCGGTTTCCCACTTCTTCTCCACTTTCCAAAATAGCCGTTTGACTTTTCAAATTGGCGTTTGACTTTTCAAACTAGGATTTGATTAAACCCTTTATTTTGTACAGCGATGACACCTAGTACATGATGCAATCATTCCAACTTGCAATGACACATTCATGTACCCTTCCCCTCCGGAGTGCCGGACATTCCGAAACCTTCTAGAACATTCTTGCTGAAAACACCGGAACCATTCTCCAACCCCGAAACAGGACTTTCCTTATATGAATCTTATTCTCCGGACCATTCCGAATCTCCTCGTGATATCCCGGATCCCATCCGAGACTCCGAACAACATTCGGTCTCTTACTCATCATTCCATAACTATTCAACAACATCGAATCCTTAAGTGTGTCTCCCTACGGTTCGTGAATTATGCGGACATGATCGAGACACTTCTCCGATCAATAACCAATAGAGGAATCTAGAAATTCATATGGCTCCCACATATTTCTACGATTACTTTGCGATCGAATGAACCACTTACATACGATACCAATTTCCCTTTGTCTCATGATATTTTACTTATCCGAGGTTATGATCGTCGGTATCTCTGCATACCTAGTTCAACCTCGTTACTGATAAGTACTCTTTTCTCGTTTCCGTGGTATGTGATCCCTTGTGAGCCAGTCACATGCTTGCAAGCTAATTGGATGACATTCCACCGAGAGGGCCCAGAGTATATCTATCCGTCATATGGATGGACAAATCCCACTCTTGATCCATGTGTCTCAACCAATATGTTCCGAACACTCAATGCCACCTTTATAGCCACCCTGTTACGGTGTGGTGTTTGATGTCATCAAAGCATCCTTCCGGTAAAGGTGATATGCATGATCTCATGGTCGAAGGAATTAGGTTACTATGTATCAGAAAGCTTATAGCAAATGAACTATATTAAATGACTTGATCTTTATGCTACGCTTAACTATAGGAGTATGTCCATCACATCATTCTCCTAATGATATGACCATGTTGTTAATAACATCTCTATGTTCATGATCAGGAAACCATGATCATATATTAACCAACAAGCTAGTTTAACAAGAGGCTTTACTAGGGACTCTTTTATGTTTACAAATCACACAAGTATTAATGTTTCCGGTTAATACAATTATAGCATGGTATGTAAACATTTATCATAAGTATGAAGATATGATAATAACCACTTTATTATTGCCTCTTGGGCATATCTCCAACACCTTGAGTACGAGGGCCGCTCCTCATGCTACTCAACTTTAGTTACCGCTAAGTTCTTGTCATTGTAAATACATGCATATCATAGAGAACCGCCAACGGGGTACCCCTTGCACATGGTACAGGAGTTGTCCCATAACCAAAATGATGAGGCAAGTAGACAATGAGCATCTCAGCAATCTTCTTATTTGCCATGAGAAAATGGCGCTTTTTTCTCTCTTTCCTCTTTTCAATATGTTTCTCTCTTTTTTATAAGAAGAAAGCTTCATAGATTGCTCATTATGGTTATGCTGCAAGTTTCCACCATGATTAGGCATGGCTTAGGCTAGCGGCCGAGGCGTTTCTCTAACACATATACATAACTCCATAGACTTACAAACTCCCCTTTTATTTCACACCGACTACATCCGCAAACAAAAGAGCATGATATCAACTGGGTATATATTTACAAGTGTTGAAAGCGTTCCCCATGACAGCACGGTTCTGCTAACTTCCAGCCTATAATTTGCAAGCATATAACTTTCATGGACAGGTCACAGTGGTTTAGGTTTATTAGGTGCAAGAAATAAAATATGCCATCAAGTTCGTGAGATCTTTACTAACTAACTTTCTCAAGACAGTCAAACATTTTATTTGGAAGAAAACAAGGCATAATGAATATGCACTAAAACAACAGATGATGCTAGTAGGTAGGTATGGTAGAAACTTTTGACTATTGGTTTTGGGGAGCTGGATGCACAAGTAGAGCTCATACTCAGTGCAAGTGAAGGCTAGCAATAGATAGGGAGCAACGAACGAGAGAACAATAACTGTCATAATCATGCTTGCAACAAAACAGGAATAAATATAGCATGAAAGTGTTACAAGAACTCTGAGGCAAAATAAAGCATCGAGGCTTACTGACTATTGTTCAGTCATATGCATGCGTGAGCATGTGCCAAGTCGATTCACATGAAACATTCAAAGGAGGATACCACAATATCATACCAAGTTATGAATAGAACAATGCAAGCGAACATTCATATGACATGCTACAAACTATTAGCAAGATGGAGCTAATCATAAGAAAGCAAGAACTACTAAGCATCCATAAATAACATACACCTTACATGAACAGACTAAGCATGCTCACAATGATGAGTATATGTACAAAAATGAAAAACAAATAGAGTTCGTTACCAGACTCTTACCACACCTCAAGTTGTCTTAATCTTCATTATTGCTCTTCACTCGTGTGACTTGAATAATAACATGAAACCAAATTCCAGTGAGGACTGCTGAACCCTGCAAAGAACTTCACAAAACCAAAGAAGAGCAACAAATATTTTTGGTGTTTTCGAATTTTAAAGCAAGCACACAAAGCAAAACCAAACAAAGCAAAATATTTTTGGATTTTTATTTTAAGGCAAACCAAAGCTAAAAAGCAAAAAAACAAACCAAGAGAAACAACGAAAATATTTTTGGTATTTTTGTATTTTGAGAAAGCAGAAACAAGAACCAAAAAGAAAGCTAAACATGGATATACAAAGAACCGCCGAAACATGATATATAGATGAGTGTGATGTCGGTGTACCTCCCCCCAAGCTTAGGTTTTTGGCCTAAGTGGGGCTCAAATCCATGGTGACCAAGAAGGTGCACCTCCGTAGTACGCCGAGGAGGCCCCTTCGTCCTGGTAAGAGCTCGAGGACTCCCCTATGTAGTGCACAGAGGGGTCGTATGAGGGCGCGTCCCCCTGATAGTGTCCATGGAAGCCAAGAATGCGCAGCTTCTCGTCCATCTCCTCCTTGGAGTGTGACAAAGGTCTCTGGGAAATACTTAACAAGGTGGTTTGGGGCAGAGGAATCTCTCTCTCTTCCCCGTCAGTAAACAATATTCTATAAACCAGACTCTCAAGGGTAGAGCCAGCAGTGACAAAGTGATGCACTTTCATGGAAGCCAAGTAAAGCCTCTAAGGATCCAAAACTGTATCATTTGGATCAACACAATGGTCTAAGGCAGCAACAACACGTGCATCAATAATTCGCCCATAAATGGGTCCCTTAGCAGCTAAGCGACGAGCAATGAGATAACCAAGATTGTACCAGGTTTCATTGTTGAGTGCAGCAGCTAATGACCCACAAGTATAGGGGGTGTATCACAGTACTTTCGATAAATAGGAGTGTCGATCCCAACAAGGAGCAGAAGGTGATGAACAGTGGTATGGAGCAGGAACTCTCTGTAAATACTTAGCAAACGGATTTTAGTGGTTTTCTGATAAGGAAACGAAACAAAGAACAAGTAATAAAGACAACGAACAAACGGAGCAAGTGGCCCAATCCTTTGTTAGCAAAGGACAAGCCGGTGGAAATACTTATAAGGACCAAACGTTCTCGAGGACACATGGGAATTCTGTCAAGTGCTTTCGCTTCAAATAGTTGAGTACTCTTCTTTGGTTTTGTAAGTGTTGCGTGGGTGAACCTGTGCTAACATACTAAACTTACTTGGACTAATACATACTTGTGATTAAACCCCCTGCAAGCATCCGCAACTACAGGAAAGTAATTAAGATATAAATCTAACCACAACCTTAAACTCTGAGATCCTACGCTCCCTTGTGCAAAGGTGTCCTAACGGGGGTTCAGGTTTCTGTCACTCTGGCAACCCCACCATTAGTATCCAAATACACAATGCACCCCCCTAGGCCCATAAATGGTGAAGTATCATGTAGTTGAGGTTCACATGACACCACTAGAAGAATAGCACCACAACTTAAATACTAGACCATTGAATAATAACTCAACACAAATTCACTACTAACAACATGACTTCTACCATGTCCTCAAGAACTAAACGAACTACTCACAAGACATCATATGGATCAAGATCAAAGATGATATGGTGATGGATAACAATATGAACATAAACAACACTCCAATGGTTCCACTCAAAAGCATCAACTACAATAGTAATCAACACCGGGAAGGTTTCCCCTAATGAACTAAAGCAATATCTAACACAATTGTTACAGCGGGATGGAGTAATGATGATGGTGCTCGTGGAGATGATGGTGTGGATGATGATGATCCTGATGAAGCCTAGGTTGACGATGGTGATGATGGCAACGATCTCCCCTCTCCGGGAAGGAATTCCGCGGAAGAAATCTGTCTGCCGGAGTGATCTTTCTCTCTCGGTGTTTTCCGCCCCGCAGAGGCGGCGGAAATCTATCTGTGGTCGCCCCAGGTGTTAGGTTCCGTAAGGAAGATATAGGCGAGAGGGCGGAGTCAGAGGCCGGGCAGGTGGGCCACACCTGCCCTAGGCGCGGCCTAGGGGTGTGTGGGCCCCCTGCGACCCTTCTTCGCCTCCCCTTTTGTCTTCCTTTGTCTTCGGGGAAAATATATTTTTTCCATATTTTTCTGGTATTTTTCTGATCTTCGTGAAATTGCATCAAAACACCTCCTTTTCCGTCAGAATCCAGACTCCAGCGGCTCATCCTCCAAGAATCATCCAACATGCATAAACAGATGAAAAGACATAAGTAATACCTCATAATAAGACATATATCAATGAATAGAGGCAAATTATGATATAGAAAGGTGATGCAAATTGGGTGTATCAACTCTCCCAAGATGAGACCTTCGGTTGTCCCCAAGCGAAAACTGAGCTCAGTAAACATGTCCACAAGTTTATGGAGTGAAGTGTCGATAAAAGAATACAAAGAAGAAGCATCACACTTACCAATGCACAACTCACAAAAGAAAGCAACTCACCATTATATGACTTTAGCTTGCAACAAGTACAGGAGTCACAATAGAGATACATAAAGATAAATCATAATTGGAATTGGCAAACTTTGTTCTCGGTTAGAGAACACCTGGCAAATAGTTTCACAAAAAGCTTTTGTAGAAGTTTTCAAAACAGGAGCACTCTTTGCTCAAACAGGTTTTTCACAATGAGGCTTTCAAAGTAATACTCAATAGGCAAGAGTTTTGTGCAAACAAGGAAGATAAAGAACATGATTGAATAAATCACCATATGAATGCTTGAAACACAACAACTCAAATGCTTGCTGGAGATAGAGAGGAAGTAGGTTTACTGACTCAACTTGGAAGTAGGAGAAAGGTCCCTTCATAGAGGGAAGCAGGGATTTCAAGTCATAAAGAGCTTTCAAAAGATTATGGTACTTACTAGCTTTGAGCCCTCATTGCCCCTATCATAGGCATCTTGAGATGATTAAGGTTAAATTGAACAAGGATGGAGTATATGCTTGACAAAATATAAGTTGGCAATCTCATGTCCCTTGAATATGAGGGCCACCCCTCATGCTACTCAACTTCAGTTACCAGTAAGTTCTTGTCATTGTAGGTACATGCATATCATAGAGAACCGCCAACGGGGTACCCCTTGCACATGGTACAGGAGCTTTCCCATAACCAAAATGACAAGGCAAGCACACAGTGAGCATCTCAGCGATCTTTTTATTTACTATATGCATAGCTTTTTATTGAGAATGCTTCATAGATATCTCACTATGGTGATGCTGCAAGTTTCCACCATGATCAGGCATGGCTTAGGCTAGCAGCCCAGGCATTTCTCTAACACAAAATACAAACTCCATGGACTTACAAGTTCCCTCATTATTTCACACCGGTGACATCCACAGACAAAAGAGCACAATATCAACTGTGTACAGAGTACAAGTGCAATGTTGAAAACGATCCCCGTGATAGCACAGTTCTGCTAATTCCAATGTTTAGGTGCAAGCATATACAACTTAGATTACACAATGGTTCAAGTCTATTAGGGGCAAGGAAATAAGGTGTGCCATCAAGTTCGTGAGAGCTTTACTAACTAGTTTTCATATAACAAAAAACTTTTTAATTCGAAAGATAAATGAAGCTTGATAATTTGCTTGGAATAGCAATAATGCTACTAGGTAGATATGGTGGACACAAATGGCATAGGTTTGGTTCGAAGGGATTGGAAATATGAGAAGTATGCCTTCTCAAAACAGGTTTTTGGCTAGCAAGGCTAGGTAGCAAGCAAGAGAGTTGAAAGAAACAAGTAATAAAGCCAAACATGCAAACTTCCTTGAAGACAAAAACGATCTTAAATAATGAATACTAAGCTTATGAGCCAATCAAGAAAGAAAACAAATGATACAAAATACCTGTAAGCTTTTCCTCTTCTCCTTTCAAACCTCAAAAAGTGTTGCTAGTAACCAGAGCTCGGTTTGCCAAAACCAATTTAGATTACCTTGATGCTCCCAAAGTGATTCCAAATACTAATCAACAAGATCCATCATATAATAGAGATTGCAAACTAAAATAAGAAGTGTAAAAAGTAAAAGATGAGACTTCTCATTAATATTTCAATAAAGGCACTCACACCAAGGGATACATAGATAATCAACTAAAGGAGAGATACTTCCACATGCAAACCAACCTATAAGATAACTTCTCTAACAAAGATATGAATCCACTAAAAATGTAAAAGATAAAATATGATGATGGTGATACCTGATGACCCACAAGTATAGGGGATCACAACAGTCTTCGCGAGTAGTATTACCCAATTTATTGATTCAACACAAGGGGATCCAAAGAATGCCTGCAAGCCTTAACAACTGAGTTGTCAGTTCAGCTGCACCTGGAAATAGTTCTTAGTCATAGAAGTTTATCAGTAGCAACAGTTTGTAGTAGCAATAGCAAAGCAACAGCAACAGTGAAACAGGAGCAATCGTAACAGTAACGGTAACAGTAGGATTCGAGTGTGGTAGGCATAGGGATGGATGGACGGGCGTTGCATGGACGAGTCTAAACATGTAACTTCAAGATCTAGGGCATTGCAGATAAATAATAACAAGCATCCAAGTACTAAACAATCCTAGGCATGTGCTCCAAATATAGTCATACATGCTCGTAATGAGAACTTGCACAACATCTTCTGTCCAGCCAACCCGTGGCAGAGGGGCCTCTAGGGAACTACCGGCAATTAAGGTGCTCCTTTTAATAGAGTACCGAAGCAAAGCATTAACACTCTGTGAACACATGTGATCCTCACACCACAGCCATCCCCTCCGGTTGTCCCAATTATTGTCACTTTGGGGCCTTTGGATCCGGACAATGATATGTGTACACAACTTGCAGATAAGATCACAAACAATACTATCATAATGATTCAGTAATAAGTTCAGATCTGAGATCATGGCCCTCGGGCCCTCGTGACAAGAATTAAGCACAACTAGGCACTATGCCCTAACAATCTTATTCGATTACATGATAGAACTCATCCAATCCCTACCATCCCCAAGCCTATAGCGGGGGATTACTCACTCATGGATGAGGGAAACATCGGTGGTTGATGGAGATGCGTTGGTGATGACGATGGCGATGATCCTCTCCAAATTCCCTGCCCTGGCAGGGTACCATAACGGAGTTTCTAGATCCGAATCTTGGTTTCTGGTGGCGGCGGCGGAGCAAAACTCTTTCTGGAAAACTATCGAACCCCCCTGAGTTTTTAGGTCCGAAGGCAACTTATAGGCGCGGAGGAAGGCCGAGGAGCTGCCTGGGGTGGCCAAACCCCCTCTAGGTGCGGGGTGAGGTGAGCCCGCGCCTGGGGTGGGTCTGGGCCCCGCAGGCCTCCTCTCTGTCTCCCCTTCCGGCTCCGTGGATCTTCTGGTGAGAAATAGTTTTTGGCATATTTTCTGGGATTTTTCCTGATAGTTGATTTTCTGCACAAAAACAAGACACCAAGGTAATTCTGCTGAAAACAACGTCAGTCTATGTTAGTTGTATCCAAATCACACAAGTTTATAGAATAAACAATAGCAAAGTGTTCGAGAAAGTAGATATGTCTTGGACGTATCAATTCCGCGGCACTCCCCCAAGCTTGGAACAAGCCAAGGGGATGCCAAACTTGATGATGAATTACTCCTTCGGTGGTGCTGGTGTTCTCTTTTCATCATAAAGCTTCCAGGGAAAAGGTTCCCCATACAAAAAGGATGTCCTTGGCTCTGCAATCCTAAAACTAGCAGCAGAGCCTACGTGATCAAATCTAGCCTCATACTCACAGTTTTGATTTTGTATGTCATAGAGCTGTGCTTGTAATTGGTTGGTGGTCTGACAGAGCGAGAAGATTTCTTCTCAGAGCTCAGCCACCTCCTCTTCGTGTTTGGCAATGAGTTCTGAACTTATCTTGTGAATAACATCCACCTCGCGTTCCGCCATCTTCTTGTACCTGAAAATCTCCTGCTCCAATGCTTCCATCCTGTCTTCCAGACTTCCTTCTCCTTTGGGGCCTTGAACTTCTTTCATCTGTACCTTCCCATCTTTGAGAATCAACTCCTTAGTATGGATCCTCAACTCATACATGTATGGGTTGAGGACATCCGCAGAGGAAATCCCCCATGGGTGATCTAGAGGAAGACATTGTAGCTCCAAAAACTGAGAATTTGCCTGACAGAAACAGATCGAAACAAAAACACGATGAGAACTCGATGTAAGAACCTCGGGGGATTCGGGGGTTATATATTACGAAGTTTCAATGCATAAGGAAGGTACTGGTATGAAAACAAGGCGGAGACGAAGCTCGTGGGTGGCACACCCCTTCCAGGCGCGGCCAAGTAGGGCCCGCGCCTGGGGTGGGTTTGTCCACCCAGACTCCGTTTCCTCCTCTATTCCGTCTCGTAACTTACCTTATGTATTAAAAACACCAAAAAAATAAAAAAGTTTAGGCTTTCACGAACCTTCTGTTTTCACCACTTTTACCTATTCAAAGACGAACTCTGTAGTTTGTGGTGTTTGGTTCCTAATAAATTATTTTGGAGTCACCATTTGAATAACATCAACATCTTCATTATAAGAATCTCCAGAAATATAATGTTTTAGTCTCTGACCATTCACCACCTGTGTTGTGTCATCCTTCAAAGAAGATATTTTGATAGCACCTTAACGATATACTTCCTTAATAACAAAAGGTCCTTCCCATTTTGAGAGTAGTTTCCCTACAAAAAATCTGAGACGGTATCTATACAAAAGAACTTTCTCACCAACATGGAACTCCCTTTTGGGAATTCTCCTATCGTGCCATCTTTTTACTTTTTCCTTAAATAGCCTAGCATTTTCATAAGCTTCACTACTCCACTCATCTATAGATTACTCAAGTCGAGCAATCTTTTATCACCGGCAAGTCTAAAGTCTCCATTCAAATCTTTCACTGCCCAATAAGCCTTGTGTTCTAATTCTAAAGGCAAGTGACAAGCTTCCCCATAGACCATTTTGTAAGGAGACATCCCCATAGGATTTTTATAAGCAGTTCTATAAGCCCACAAAGCGTCATTCAACTTTTTAGCCCAATTTTTCCTAGATCTATTAACAGTCTTCTGCAAGATAGATTTGATTTCCCTATTGGAAAGTTCTACTTGCCCACTAGTTTGGGGTGATAAGCTAAAGCAATTCTATGGTTTACATCATACTTAGCGAGAGTTTTTCTAAAACCCCCTTGAATAAAATGAGAGCCTCCATCAGTCATGAGATATCTAGGCACACCGAACCTAGGAAAAATAACATCCTTGAGAATTTTTTAAGAGGTCTTATCGTCAGCGTTGTTTGTAGGTATGGCTTCTACCCACTTTGTATCATAGTCAACAGCAACAAGAATATGAGTATACCCTTTTGAAGGAGGGAAAGGACCCAAAAAGTCAAATCCCCAACAATCAAAAGGTTCAATAACAAGAGAATAATTCATATGCATTTCATTTCGTCTAGAAATGTTACCTACTCGTTGACATTCATCACATGACAAGACAAACTTTCTTGCATCTTTGAAAAGGGTAGGCCAATAAAATCCAGATTGTAAGACCGTTTGTGTAGTCCTATCCCCAGACTTCCATCACATTTTATCAATATCTCTTGTTGTTCAAATTCTGGAACACATCTCCGCATAATACCATCCACTTCTTCTTTGTATAAATGTTGGTCATCCCAAAAGTAATGCCTTAGATCATAAAAGAATTTTCTTATTTGCTGAGCTGTAAAGGTTGGAGTCAAATACTTGGAAACAATAAAGTTAGCATAATCAGCATACCGAGGACTTTCATGCGGACTTACCCTTATTGCAGCCAACTGTACATTTGGAAAACTATCATTAACAGAGAATGGGTCAAAAGAAATGTTTTCCAAACGAGATAAATTGTCAGCAATAAGATTTTCAGCACCTTTCCTATCCATAATATGCAGATCAAACTCTTGCAAAAGCAACACCCACCTAATAAGCCTAGGCTTAGTGTCCTTCTTTGTCATAAGGTACTTAATAGCAGCATGATCAGTATGAATAGTAACCTTTGAATCAACAATATAAGGTCTAAACTTATCACAAGGAAAGATTATAGCTAAGAACTCTTTTTCAGTAGTAGCATAATTCTTTTGAGCAGCATCTAGAGTCTTGCTAGCATAATGAATAACATTCAACTTATTATCAACACGTTGTCCAAGGACATCACCCACAGCAAAATCACTAGCATCACACATAATTTCAAAAGGTAAACTCCAATCAGGTGGTTGAACAATAGGAGCAGTTTTCAAAGCTTTCTTCAAGTTTTAAAAGCTTCCTTACAATCATCATCAAAACAAAAGGTACATCTTTTTGAAGAAGATTAGTAAGGGGCTTCGAAATTTTGGAGAAATATTTAATAAACCTCCTATAGAAACCAGCGTGACCAAGGATACTACGAATACCTTTGATATATCTAGGACAAGGGATCTTCTCAATTGCTTCAATTTTGGCTCTGTCCACTTCAATGCCTCTTTCAGAGATCTTGTGTCCAAGAACAATCCCTTCATTAACCATGAAATGGCATTTCTCCCAATTAAGAACAAGGTTGGTTTCTTCACATCTCTGCAAACTTTATCAAGGTTGTGCAAACAGTTATCAAAATAAGTTCCATAGACGGAAAAATTGTCCATGAAAACTGATATGTCCAAAACGTATCTACTTTTGCAAACACTTTGCTACTGTTTCTCCTCTAAACTTATGTGATTTCGATACAATTAACACGGACTGACGCTGTTCTTAGCAGAATTACCTTGGTGTCTAGTTTTTTTGTAGAAAATCAACTATCAGGAAAAATCCCAGAAAATATGCCAAAAATTATATTTCACCAGAAGATCCTGTTGGAGATATGCCCAAGAGACAATAATAAAGTGGTTATTATCATATCTTCATACTTATGATAAATGTTTACATACCATGCTATAATTGTATTAACCGGAAACATTAATACCTGTGTGATTTGTAAACATAAAAGAGTCCCTAGTAAAGCCTCTTGTTAAACTAGCTTGTTGGTTAATATATGATCATGGTTTCCTGATCATGAACATAGAGATGTTATTAACAACAGGGTCATATCATTAGGGGAATGATGTGATGGACATACTCCTATAGTTAAGCATAACATAAAGATCAAGTCATTTTAATGGTTCAATTGCTATATGCTTTCTGATACATAGTAACCTAATTCCTTTGACCATGAGATCATGCATATCACCTTTACCGGATGGATGCTTTGATGACATCAAACACCACACCGTAACTGGGTGGCTATAAAGGTGGCATTGAGTGTTCGGAAAGTATTGGTTGAGACACATGGATCAAGAGTGGGATTTGTCCATCCATATGACGGATAGATATACTCTGGGCCCTCTCGGTGAAATGTCATCCAATTAGCTTGCAAGCATGTGACTGGCTCACAAGGGATCACATATCACGGGAACGAGAAAAGAGTACTTATCGGTAACGAGGTTGAACTAGGTATGCAGAGATACCGACGATCATAACCTCGGATAAGTAAACTATCGTGAGACAAAGGGAAATTGGTATCGTATGTAAGTGGTTCATTCTATCGCAAAGTAATCGTAGAAATATGTGGGATCCATATGAATTTCCAGATTTCTCTATTGGTTATTGATCGGAGAAGTGTCTCGATCATGTCCGCATAATTCACGAACCGTAGGGAGACACACTTAAGGATTCGACGTTGTTTGAGTAGTTATGGAATGATAAGAAAGAGACCGAATGTTGTTCGGAGTCTCGGATGGGATCCGGGATATCACGAGGAGATCCAGAATGGTCCGGAGAATAAGATTCATATAAGGAAAGTCCCGTTTCGGAGTTGGGGAATGGTTCCGGTGTTTTCATCGGGAATGTTCTAGAAAGTTCTGGAATGTCCGGCACTCCGGAGGGGAAAGGGTACATGGATGTGTTATATCAAGTTGGTATGATTGCATCATGTACTAAGTGTCATCGCTGAACAAAATAGAGGGATTAATCAAATCCTAGTTTGAAAAGTCAAACGGCTAGTTTGAAAGTCAAACGGCTATTTTTGGGAAGTGGGAAAGGAGGAGGAAACCGAGTTGGGGAGGAGTCCCTCCTCCCCACCGCCGGCGCACCACCAAGCCGACTTGGGGAGGGACTCCCCTCCCCTTGGACGGCCCCTCCACCTATATAAGGAGGGGCAGGGCTCCCCTCCTTGACACACAAGATCCTCTCCTCCAAACCCTAGCACCAAGCCGCCGCCGCCTCCATAGCCGCCGCCGGCGGCAAACCCTAGCCGCCGCCTAGCTAAACCCTAGCCGCCGGCTTGCCCCTCCTTGGTGTGTCTAAACCATAGAACACCGAGGACTCTCTCATACTCCACCATACTCGCTCCGGCTTAAGGCGAAGCCCTGCAAGATCTCCCCTCTACTTCCGGTACCACGCCGTTGTGCTGCCGGAATCGCGAGGAGAGTGCTACAACCTCCGCTGCCTGCTGGAACAAGGGAGAGGAAGGTCTTCGTCGAGTACCGAACGTGTGACTGACTGCGGGAGCGCTGCCGGAACGCAGCGCCGGAAGGATCGTCTACGCGATCTTGAGATCGGGAAGAGTACGACTACATCACCCACGAGAATCCGCTCTCGTTAAACGCTTTGGAATCTTCGAGGGTGAGTTATTCCATCGACTCGTTGCTACAATCTAGTAGATAGATCTTGGCTTTTTTGTTTGTATGCGATAGAAAATTTTGTTTTCCATGCTACGAAACCCTACAGATCCACGGAGCCAGAAGACGAGACAAAGAAGGGGCCTGGGGGCCCACACCACTACCAGGCGCGGTCCCACCTCTGGCTGCGCCTGGGGGGTGCAGCCGCCCTAGGCACCCCCTCGGCCTCCCTCTTCGCCTAAAGATGCCTCTTGACCTAAAAACCGAGGGAGTTCGACGTTTTTTCAGAAAGAGTTCCGTTGCGCTGCCACCACCAAAAACCGCGATTCGGAACCAGAAACTCCGTTCGGGCACCCTCTGCCGGGACAGGGAATTTGGAGAGGATCATCGCCATCGTCATCACCAACGCCTCTCCATCAACCATCCATGTTTCCCTCATCCATGAGTGAGTAATCCCCCGCTATAGGCTATGGGGATGGTAGGGATTGGATGAGTTCTATCATGTAATCGAATAAGATTGTTAGGGCATGTTGCCTAGTATCTCTATTAGTGCTATTTAAATTTGTTGCAACTTGTTGTGCTTAATGCTTGTCACTAGGGCCCGAGTGCCATGATCTCAGATCTGAACTTATTATTGAATCATTATGATAGTATTGTTTGTGATCTTATCTGCAAGTTGTGTACACATATCATTGTCCGGATCCAAAGGTCCCAAAGTGACAATAATTGGGACAACCAGAGAGGATGGCTGTGGTGTGAGGATCACATGTGTTCACGGAGTGTTAATGCTTTGCTTCGGTACTCTATTAAAAGGAGCACCTTAATTGCCAGTAGTTCCCTAGAGGCCCCTCTGCCACGGGTTGGCTGGACAGAAGATGTTATGCAAGTTCTCATTGCGAGCACGTATGACTATATTTGGAGCACATGCCTAGGATTGTTTAGTAATTGGATGCTTGTTATTATTTATCTGCAATGCCCTAGATCTTGAAGTTACATGTTTAGACTCGTCCATGCAACGCCCGTCCATCCATCCCTATGTCTACCGCACTCGAATCCCACTGTTTACTGTTACTGTTACTATTTCTCTTGTTCTACTGTTGCTGTTGCTTTGCTGTTACTACTACCAAACTGTTGCTACTGATAAACTTTTGTGAGCAAGAACTATTTCCAGGTGGAGCTGAACTGACAACTCAGTTGTTAAGGCTTGCAAGTATTCTTTGGATCCCTTTGCGTCAAATCAATAAATTGGGTAATACTACCCGCAAAGACTGTTGTGATCCCCTACACTTGTGGGTCATCAAAAACCTCCACAATTTCTTCACAAAAACCATGAAAGATGGCAGACATACATCTCTGAAAGCTAGCAGGTGCATTACATAAACTAAAAGGCATACGCCTATAAGCATAAGTACCATAAGGACAAGTAAAAGTAGTTTTCTCTTGGTCTTGTGCTTTCACAACATTTTGAGAAAACCCAGAATATCCATCAAGAAAGCAAAAGTGAGTCTTTTTGGACAATCTCTCAAGCATTTGATCAATAAAGGGCAAAGGATAATGATCTTTCTTAGTAACTTTATTAATCTTTCTAAAATCAATGCACATTCTATACCCAACCACTACTCTTTGGGGTATAAGCTCATTATCTTCATTAGGCACAACAATTATTCCTCCTTTCTTGGAAACACAATGAACAGGGCTAACCCATTGACTGTCAGCAATAGGATAAATAATACCATCATCAAGGAGTTTTAATACCTCATTTATTACCACATCCTTCATCTTAGGATTTAGACAGCGTTGGTGCTCAACAACTGGTTTTGCATCAGGTTCTATATTAATAGCATGCTGATATATTGTAGGAGAAATCCCTTTTAAATCATCAAGAGTATAGCCCATAGCTCCTCGGTGTTTCTTCAGTATTTCCAATAACCTCTCTTCTTCCTTTCCTAAAAGTTTAGAACTAATAATAATAGGATAAACTTTCTTATCATCAAGATAAGCATATTTAAGATCATCAGGTAAATGTTTTAATTCGAAAACAGGGTCCCCTTAAGGTGGTAGTGTGGTTCTCAAGTCTTGCACATGTAGATTGTGCTTAAGCTGCTCCGGCTAAAGAAGGATAACCTCGTCAATCTCATTTCTTTCCTTCATGAAGACATCACTTTCATGATTTTCCATAAACTGCTGCAAGGCATTGTTAGGAGCAAGAGAAATAGCAGAAAGTTGTTCAACCCTGGAATCCTCATCAGGCAGTTCATTTTCATAAGGAGTTTTATCAAATTTGGAAAAAATAAACTCATAAGACTCTCCATCAAACTTAGTCAAAACTTTTTCCTTCCTACAATCTATGATAGCCCCACAAGTATTCAGGAAGGGTCTACTAAAGATAATAGGATAGGTTTTACTAGCTTCTTTACCAAGTACTAGAAAATCAGCAGGATATTTAATCTTACCACAAAGGACCTCCACATCTCTTACAATGCCAATTGGGAAAACTTGCTCTCTATTAGCAAGGTGGATAACCACATCAATGTCCTCAAGCTCACAAGGACCAATTTCATGCATAATTTCCCTGTAAAGCTCATAAGGAATAGCACTAGAACTAGTACCAATATCACATAAACCATAATAGCTATGATCACCAATTTTAACAGAAAGCACAGGAACACTAGCTTTTCTAGCTTTACTAGGATGAGAGATAATATTAGAAGCGTATTCACAGAAGACAATGTGCTCATTCTCTATATTTCTAGTGACAGGGTTTTTCACAATAGCTACCACAGGTTCATCATTCATTTGCTCATCAGGCTCTATAGTTTTCTTTGTACCTTTGTTATTTGCACTAATAATCATAGAATACTCCTTTACCTTAGCTAGAAAAGGAACTTTCTCAACATGAGGTTTAGGCACAATATGATTAGTAGTACAAACTTCAGTACTTCTAACAGGAACATGACTAACAACATCTTTATACGGAGCATGGTACTTATTCCACTTCTTCTTGGGAATTTCTATGCAAGAGGCAAAGGCCTTAAAACAATTGGCAATACTTCGGGAATCAAGACCAAACTCATTACTAATATCACGAAAGTCATCAGTTCCCATAAAGAATTTAATGCATTCATAATCATAGTTTATACCTGACTTTCTGCCTTTGTCATTCTCCCAAGCTTCAGTGTTCTCTTGAATACGGTCTAGGAGATCCCATTTAGCTTCTTCCTTCATACATGTGAATGATCCAACACAAGAAGCATCTAGTAAATCTTTATCATGAAGAGAAAGCCTAGCATAAAAGTTATTGATAATAATATTGTTAGGGAGTTCATGAATAGGACATTTAAGCATTAGTAACTTCAATCTTCCCCAAGCTTGAGTTGTACTCTCTCCATCACGAGCCCATTATATATAAGATTTCTATCCCTATGAATTTCACTAGGAGGACAAAATTTAGAATAAAAGAGAGATGCCATCTCCTCCCATTCCATGGATTGTCCATTCTTCAGAAACTTATACCATTCTTCAGCTCTCCCTTTCAAGGATATGGAGAGTAACTTCTTCTTCACCTGTTCAGTTGTGATACTTGCACACTTAAACAACCCGCATAATTCATGGATAAAAAGCAAATGATCACCAGGATGGACAGTTCCATCCCCAAAATAATAATTATCCATAACACGATCAACAATACTTGTAGGTATCTTAAAAGGATCTATCTCAACAGGTGGTGGTTCATCTACTACCCTAATAGTGGTAGTAGTTTTCCCAAATAGAAAACCAAGTGGGTTATCCATATTGGAAACAAAGCAACAAACAGAAACAAAAAACAATACTCACAGTAGAAGCTTCCCTTACCAGTTCCACTCTTCAATAGCGCTTCACTCCCTGGCAACGGCGCCAGAAAATAGTCTTGATGACCCACAAGTATAGGGGGTGTATCACAGTACTTTCCATAAATAGGAGTGTCGATCCCAACAAGGAGCAGAAAGTGATGAACAGTGGTATGGAGCAGGAACTCTCTGTAAATACTTAGCAAACAGATTTTTAGTGGTTTTCTGATAAGGCAACGAAACAAAGAACAAGTAATAAAGACAACGAACAAACGGAGCAAGTGGCCCAATCCTTTGTTAGCAAAGGACAAGCCGGTGGAAATACTTATAAGGACCAAACGTTCTCGAGGACACATGGGAATTCTGTCAAGTGCTTTCGCTTCAAATAGCTGACTACTCTTCTTTGGTGTTGTAAGTGTTGTGTGGGTGAACCTATGCTAACATACCGACCTTACTTGGACTAATACATACTTGTGATTAAACCCCCTGCAGGCATCCGCAACTACAGGAAAGTAATTAAGATATAAATCTAACCACAGCCTTAAACTCTGAGATCCTACGCTCCCTTGTGCAAATGTGTCCTAATGGGGGTTCAGGTTTCTATCACTCTGGCAACCCCACAATTAGTAGCCAAATACACAATGCATCCCCCTAGGCCCATAAATGGTGAAGTATCATGTAGTCTAGGTTCACATGACACCAATAGAAGAATAGCACCACAACTTAAATACTAGACCATTGAATAATAACTCAACACAAATTCACTACTAACAACATGACTTCTCCCACGTCCTCAAGAACTAAACGAACTAATCACAAGACATCATATGGATCAAGATCAAAGATGATATGGTGATGGATAACAATCTGAACATAAACAATAATCAAATGGTTCCACTCACAAGCATCAACTACAATAGTAATCAACACCAGGAAGGTTTCCCCTAATGAACTAAAGCAATATCCAACACAATTATTACAGCGGGATGGAGTAATGATGATGGTGCTGGTGGATATGATGGTGTGGATGATGATGATGATGATCCTGATGAAGCCTAGCTTGACGATGGTGATGATGGCGACGATCTCTCCTCTCCTGGAAGGAATTCCCCAGCAGAAATATGTCTGTCGGGGAGATCTTTCTCTCTCGGTGTTTTCCACCCCGCAGAGGCGATGGAAATCTATCTATGGTCGCCCCCGAGGTGTTAGGGTTCCGTAAGGAAGATATAGGCGAGAGGGCGGAGTCGGAGGTCGGGCAGGTGGGACACACCTGCCCTTGGCGCAGCCCGGGGGGGACCTGCTCCTAGGGGGTGTGGGGCCCCTACGACCCTTCTTTGCTCCCCCTTCTGGCTTCCTCTGTCTCGGGGAAAATATAATTTTCCCATATTTTTCTGGTATTTTTCTGATCTTCGCGAAATTGCATCAAAACACCTCCTTTTCCGTCAGAATCCAGACTCCGGCAGTTCATCCTCCAAGAATCATCCAACATGCATAAACAGATGAAAAGACATAAGTAATACCTCATAATAAGACATATATCAATGAATAGAGGCAAATTATGATATAGAAAGGTGATACAAATTGGGCATATCAGCAGCCAGGAAGGCCAAATGATAGTTGGAAATATTGCTAGTGTTCTCCCTACCAAGAACACTAGTGGCAAGATAATAAGCAAAATACCTGATAGCTGGGAGTTAAATATTTCTTATCTTTCCCCCCTGGGCTCTACGGTCATCATCATTAATTATCTCGCGGTAGAGCTCCAACAAATCAATGGGTTGAGCTGGAATCTTCTTCACCGTCCCAGCCATACCAATACCCAGGATCTCACAAAATTTCTTCAATGTCATGGAGAAAGGCCTGTTATAGATTTTGAAAGACACATCTGGATTGAAAGAGCTGTAAGAAAAAGAGAAACTCTCCACAAAGGTTTTAGTGAGCGTAGCATACTACACGCTTTCATCCTGCATATAGCTCGTTAGTACAACCCTCCAAACCAACGTTAGAAAATCATTGAGAATCCCAACAACCCGCAAAAAGGTTGGACAAGGAAAGGTAGAAGGGTGCGCATCCCCCTCATGTCCCTCATCGCCAAATTGCGGTGTAATTATATCCTCATTACATGAGGGCCTGGCTCAGGAGGATGATCTTGAAGGCCTTGTCCTTCTAGGTGCATCACTCTCAAATATTTCACCATAGGCGTGGTTGTCCATGACCTCTTTTTTCTGAAATTTTTAGACAAACATCAAACCAAGAGATTTCCAAGTTGATAAATGATGAGAAACTACTACAGGAACTTGCTAGAGGGCTACACATGCATCAAAATGAAATCTCTAAGCATAGAACAACCATGCAAGCCCACACAACCTGACACCTATAGCATCAAAATACTCAAGATACAATCTACCAATCACAAATCTAATTGGACAAGTGGAGGAGGAACATACCAAGGAGCAATCCCTCCAAAAATCAGCAGCAAAGATGGGCTGAGCAAGGAGATCAAAAATCGGGAGCAAGAACAGCAAGAACTCGATCTTGAGAAAATTTTCTGGTGTTTTTCGGGAGAGCGAAAGAAGTGGCTGGGAGGATACAATTGGAGGGCCACAGGTGGGTCCCACCCAGGCCAGGCGCGCCCCTAGGGCTGGCCGTGCCACCAGGGGGTGTGCTGTCCTGGGGGTCCCCCTGGGCCACTCCAGGTGTCCATCTACACCTTTTTTCGAGGAAAAATTTAATATGAATTTTCTGGGATTTTTTGGGAAACTCTGTTTTTTGGCCAATTTTCAGGGTATGAAAATTGATTTTCTCGCAGAAAAAGATTTTTTTAGAAGAAGCAAAAACAAACAAAAACCAAAACTACAGAAGTTCTAAAACACTCTAATAAGCAAACCACTAGAAAAACTAAAACTAACAAGAGAAAAAGCTAAAACTAGGAAGGAGAAAGGTAAAAGTGAGCAAGTATAACCACTGTGAAAGCATTGTTTTGTTCCTTAAAATCCTTTTGGTAACAAGGTTTATCAAGTCTTTTTACCAAAACAATCTTATATGAAACAAAAAATTTGCATTCCACAAAGTGATTACGTTACCTCAAACTTGATAGTAATAGTCCCAATCATAATAGTTTCAAAACTTTCTTGTGGAATGGGACAATATATTTCTCCAACTTTGATGCTCTAAATATTTTCAATTGAATTCAGGCAATAGCTCTTAACAACCTTCTTGGGAAAATAGACAGTATGCTATTTGTCATTAATATTAAATGTTACTTTTCATTGATTACAATTGATGACAGCACCTGCAGTATTGAGAAAAGGTCTCCCAAGAATAATAGACATATTATCATCTTCAGGCATTTCAAGCACACCAAAATCAGTTAAAACCAAGCAATTATGAGCTACTTGAACAGGAACATCCTCACATATACCAACAAAAATAGTAGTTGACTTATCATCCATTTGCAAAGATATATCAGTTGGTATCAACTTTTATAGCTGGAGTCTCTTGTAGAGAGAAAAAGGCATAACACTAGCTCCAGCTCCCAAATCACACAAAGCAGTTCTAACACAATTATTCTTAATAGAGCATGGAATAGTTGGTATACCTGGATCACCAAGTTTCTTTGGAACCTTACCATTGAAGGAGTAATTAGCAAGCAAGGTAGAAATTTCCTCATTAGGAATCTTCCTTTTATTAGAGACAATATCCTTCATATACTTTGAATAAGGAGGCAACTAATAGCATCAGTCAAAGGAATTTGCAAAAATAAAGGTTTCATCCACTCACAAAACTTGTTGTAGTGTTCTTCCTCCTTTGACTTGTGTTTCTTATTGGGAAAAAGCATAGGTTTCTGCACCCAAGGTTCTCTCTCACTACCATGTATTTTAGCAATAAAATCTTCCTTAGTGTACCTAGTGTTCTTAGTGTGCTTCTCAGGTTCTTCCTCAATTCCTCCTTGTCAGGAGTATCATTTTTATCATTACCACTCTCAGTTTCAGCATCGGAGACAGATATACTATTAGGATCCACAACAGGTTCAGGTGGTTCCTCAACTATTTTATGTTTCTTTTTCTTTCTCTTATGGGGACTACCACTACTTTCACCTTGCTGAGGGTCCTACTCAATTCTTTTAGGGTGTCCTTCAGGATATAAAGGATCTTGAGTAGCTATACCACTCCTAGTTCTAACTCCATAAGCATGTTTATCTCCTAAGGCATTAACTAGCATATCCTTTTGCACCTTAGCAAGTTTATCAATTTGAGTTTGTACCATTTGAAAGTGTTTACAAAGCATTTTATTATCATTTGAAGTTCTTTCCACAATATCTTTCAACTCTTTAATAGCTCTAGAGTTTTCAATAAATGATTCTGAACTTGTTTATTAAAATTACCTTGCTTAACAATAAATGTGTCAAGTTCCTCTAAGCATTGATCAGGAGGCTTAGTATAAGGAATATCACCTTCATCAAAGTGGAGAGAGTGTACCTCAATAGTAGATGAGTGGGGAATTGGCTTACATAATTCTTCTATAGGAGGTAGATTCTTCACATCTTCAGCTCTAATACCTTTCTCCTTTAGACACTTCTTAGCTTCCTTCATCACTTCATCATTTAATGCAATAACTCCTCTCTTCTTTGGTGTTGGTGTTGGAACTGGTTCAGGAACATATGGTTCAGGAAGAATATACTCAGGTGCATTCAGCTCAGTTGAAGTCCAATCATCATAATTCTTGCTTATCTTAGCCATTAATTCTTCAGCATCTGTAGGAGTTCTTTTCCTGAAAACACAATCAGCAAAGATATCTAGGTATGTCCTAGAATCATCAGTTAGTCCATTATAATAAATATCAAGAAGCTCATTCTTAGGTAATGGACATCCAAGATGTGCATGAATCAAGACACAGAACCTTGTCCATGACTCATGCAATTTCTCTTCTTCTCCCTGTTTAAAATCAAAAAGTCTCTGCAAAGCAGCATGTCTAGCACTAGGAAGAAAATATTTATGGAAGAAAGAAGTAATCAAACAATTAGGGCTATCAATTGATCCAGGTGGTAATCTATTAAACCAAGACCTAGCTTCTCCTTTAAGTGAAAGGGAAAATTTTAGTAACAAAGTACTTGCGCATCTTAAAATCATCAGAGAATAAAGCACTCATAGTGGAAAGCTCATTCATATGAGCCACATCACTCTAATTTTCAGTCCCACAAAAAGGTTCTTTCTCAACAATGTCTAAATAGGATAAATCAAGAGAAAAATCATAATCTTCATCTTTAATATCTATGGGAGAACTGGCAAACTTATGATCATAGGACAGTTTAGAAATAATGGTACGTCTCTCAAGGAGACTCTTAATAGCACTAGCAACATGTGTGTTTTGGCACTCTTCAATAAATTCTTCAGTAAACTCAATATGACCATCATTAATATCATATCTCTCTCTAGACTCAGGTGAGCTAACAGGTATAATAGTGTCTTCACTAGGAGTTTCAGTATTCCCTAGACTAGCCATAGTAGCATCTAGGAAAGGACCTAATGAACCACTCGCATCAAGCACAGTAGAAGAAACATCATGAGTATCAGAAACAGTTTCAGATTCAGCAGTAGTAGCACTGTGTGTAGCATGTGTATGTGGTGGTGGTGTAACAAGCTTACTTATAACAGACGGTGAATCAAGAGCAGCAAAGGTGTTTAGGACTGTACCTCTTCTTGTAGTGGATGGTAAAATAAGAAACTTTCCATCACGAGACTTCCCCATGATGAAAGGAGTAGCAGTGAACAATAATAGATCCAAGTGAACTTACAAACAAAGCTATGCCCCCGTCAACGGCGCCAGAAAATAGTCTTGATGACCCACAAGTATAGGGGATCGCAACAGTCTTCGAGGGTAGTATTACCCAATTTATTGATTCGACACAAAGGGAGCCAAAGAATACTTGCAAGCCTTAACAACTGAGTTGTCAATTCAGCTGCACCTGGAAACAGTTTTTGCTCACGGTAGTTTATTAGTAGCAACAGTTTTGTAGTAGCAAAGTAACAGCAGAAGCAAAACAAGAGCAATAGTAACAGTAGCAAACAACAGGATATGAGTATGGTAGGCATAGAGATGGATGGACAGGCGTTGCATGGACAAGTCTAAACATATAACTTCAAGATCTAGGGCAATTGCAGATAAATAAGAATAAGCATCCAAGTACTAAACAATCATAGGCATGTGCTCCATATATAGTCATGCGTGCTCGCAACGAGAACTTGCACAACATCTTTTGTCCTGCTAGCCCGTTGCAGCGGGGCCTCAAGGGAACTACTGGTAATTAAGGTGCTCCTTTCAATAGAGCACCGGAGCAAAGCATTAACACTTCGTGAACACATGTGATCCTCACATCACAGCCATCCCCTCAGGTTGTACCAATTTTGGTCACTTTGGGGCCTTTGGATCCGGACAATGATATGTATACACAACTTGCAGATAAGATCACAAACAATACTATCATAATGATTCAATAATAATTTCAGATCTGAGATCATGGCACTCGGGCCCTAGTGACAAGCATTAAGCACAACAAGTTGCAACAAAGTCAAATAGCACAAATAGAGATGCTAGGCACCATGCCCTAACGATCTTATTCGATTACATGATAGAACTCATCCAATCCCTACCATCCCCATAGCCTATAGAGGGGGATTACTCACTCATGGATGAGGCAAACATGGATGGTTGATGGAGAGGCGTTGGTGATGACGATGGAGATGATCCTCTCCAAATTCCCCATCCCAGTAGAGGGTGCCAGAACGGAGTTTCTGGTTCCAAATCGCGGTTTCTGGTGGTGACGGCGCAACGGAACTCTTTCCGAAAAAACGTCAAACCCCCTCGGTTTTTAGGTCAAGAGGGATCTTATAGGCGAAGAGGGAGGTCGAGGGGGTGCCTAGGGCAGCCACCCCCCCACCAGGCGTGGCCTGGGCCCACCCGCGCGGCAGGGGGTGTGGGCCCCTCAGGCCTCCCCTCCTTCTCGTACTCTGGCTCGGTGAATCTTCTGGTGAAATAGGGATTTTGGCATATTTTCCGAGATTTTTCCTGATAGTTGATTTTCTGCACAAAAACTAGACACCAAGGTAATTCTGCTCAAAACAGCATTAGTCCATGTTAGTTGTATCGAAATCACACAAGTTTAGAGGAAAAACAATAGCAAAAGTGTTCGGGAAAGTAGATACGTTTTAGACGTATCATGCAGCTAGGCCGGCCCATTTCCTTTCCCGCACGTAGCCTAGTGATTCAAATAATCTTTTTCCATTTTAATTAAAACCTAGTTCAATCAGTGACTTTGAAATTCAATTCAAAGAGATGTACTAGACCAAATTGCTTGATTCCAATTTTGTTGGAAAGGTATTGAAAATATAAATCCAAACCCGTTGGATTCAAATCATTTTAAATTATAGATCACCTATAGTAAAAATAACAAGATAGAGACATTTCCACATTCAAACATTTTTCAAAAATCAACCATAAATGCTTTTGAGTTGATTCTAACTCTCAAAAATCACATTTGACAAGATCTATCTGAATATTTAAAAATATTTAGGTTTACATGCAGTGATCTTGGAGTAGTACTAAAAGAATGCTCTATAGGCATTTCTAGTCACTTTAATTGTATAAAATAGTAATTTTAAACTTTATAAAATATGACCACCACTTTAAATCACATTCCCAAGTATTAGAATATGTGGTGATGACATGTGTCAACATGATCCCATATTTTAATTGGAGAATATTAAATCTTAAGTAGTTTTCAATGAGTAGAAATTACTTTTCTAAAATAAAATAAAAAGGACTAGGTATTTATTTCATGTGATGATTGTGATGATGCTAGATCATCTAGTGTGAGCCCTTGTGTGCTAAGTAGAGGTAGTTAACACTTGCAAGCTATCTAATGCAAGCCTAACCCTACAAGTTAACTATGCAAGCTAACACTTGCAAGTTTCTTAACTATGCAAGCTAGATGCCTTAAGCATACTTTGGTTATGCAACCTTGATTATACCAATTACCAGTTTTACTTGCAAGCTTTATTCTTTTATCTTTACCAAAGTTCTTTATTACTTTTAGTTAGTGCTTTGTGAGTTTTGGAAAAATAGTATAGGTGGCATAAAGAGCATAAAACTAGGCCTAAGTAGTTAGAACTAGATGTCATACTAAGGCATGAGACTAGATTTGGATAGTCACACTTGATTAGAACCCCTCATTAGTGAATACCCTCAACTTTAGTGGCTAGTGCTAAGCATAAAAGTTGATCACTTTAGATCGGAATACTTGGTGAAAATTATTATGAGAACCTTGGATATGAAGATTCATTCTATTGAAATGCTTTGACATGTGTTATGGACACAAGATGATTTGATGATGAAAATTTGAGGCATGAACCTTAGCCATTTATAAAAACTAATGGTTGGGTTCGGATGCGATACCATTCCAATTTTACCATACAACCACAATACCCGAATTTGGGTAGGGCTTGACTGGAAGTTTATATTAGTATGGGTTCCCTTGCGGAAGAGGTTGAGCCGAGGCTACCTCATGAATGTGAATGTCCACCTATGCAGTTCCCAAGATGGCAGATGGTCAGGGTTGGGAGGCCAAGCTCATAGGGAAGCTTCTTGTACTAGGATGTGTAATTAAAAGGTTAGGATTGATTATCCGCTTACCAAGTATGATGATTCAGGGTTGTCCCTGACGGATGTATCGAATGTTGTGGTGAAAGTGTACAATCTCTGCAGAGTGTCAAACTATTCGAATAGCCGCGTCCGCGGTTATGGACAGTTGGAGTGGCTATACTGTTCCGTCATCAGATGTTTTCAAAATGACTTGTGAAGTGAACTATGACTTTGACTTGACCACAATAGGGCCGTGAACATGAAAACTAAGTTCCCACTTAGGTGTTGTAGAACATTAAACTAGTTTTCTTTACTTCTAAACTCAGTATAAAATAAACCTAGGTTTTTGCAAACAAACCTAGAGCTTAGGATACCTACTTGAACTACTTTACTTGTTAGTGATAGTTTGCGAGTACTTAAAGAGTACTCATTGCTTTGTACCTGGATATTGCTATGGCCAGACTTTGAGGAGGACTACCAGGATGATGGACAGCAGGACATCTATGACAACTAGGATCATCTCCCATCGTCAGCATTGCCTGTGACCCTGAAGATGGAGCCTCGACCACGCTACCCTTATTATTATTCCGCTGCGTTGATTGTATTAAGACTGGATCATGAGATCCTTTATTTGTAAGTCATTTATTATGGTTTGTAATGGATGATGAACTATGGTACCAATCTGTTATGTCTCGCAAAAATGGTAATCGTGGGATTGCGATGTATGGCATAACAGGCATATGGGATTAAAAATCTGGGTGTTGACAATTCTCCTTTGATGCTTTGCTTGGGTTGACTTGGCACATGCTCACACCATGTTATGACTATGAACAAGTCACCATAGCCTCTATGATCATCTAGTCCTTGACTTTGAGTACCACTTTATGCTTTGATTAGTAATGTTTTGTCGCTCTACATGATTATGGCCATTATTGCTCTCTTAGTTGGTCGCTCCTAGTCTTTTGCTAGCCTCCACTTGTATGAGTAAGTTCTACACATGCATCCAACTCCCAAGAAACCAAGTCATTCCAAAGTGTCCACTATAAATTCCTATGCATGGTGTGTTACAACATTCCAAGTATATTCATGTTTTCATCTATCTTCCAATTAAAAAGTATTTTGTTATGTGAAAACTTAGTGATTAAAGCTTTCACGAACTTGATGGAACATTTTTTTTGCCCCTAATAAACTTGAACCATTGTGTCATCTATGTTGTATATGCTTGCACTTATATGTTGGAATTAGCAGAACCATGCTTTCATGGGGAACACTTTCAACATTGCACTTGTACTTTGTACACAGTTGATATCATGCTCTTTTGTCTATGGATGTCGTCGGTGTGAAATTAAATAGGAGCTTGTAAGTCCATGGAGTTATGTATGTGTGTTAGAGAAACGCCTGGGCCACTAGCCTAAGCCATGCCTAATCATGGAGGAAACTTGCAGCATCACCATAGTGACATCTATGAAGCATTCTTCTTATGAAAAAAAAAGAGACCGAGGAAAAAAAGGAAAGAGAGAAAAAAGCACTATATTCCCATGGTAAATAAGAAGAATGCTGAGATGATCATTGTCTACTTGCCTTGTCATTTTGATTATGGGATAGCTCCTGTATCATGTGCAAGGGGTACCCCGTTGGTGGTTCTCTATGATACACATATACTTACTATGACAAGAACTTGCAAGTAACTAAACTTGAGTAGCATGAGGAGCGGCCCTCGTATTCAAGGGACATGAGATTGCCAACTTATACTTTGTCAATCATATACTCCAGAGTTTGTTCATTTTAACCTTAATCACTTCAACATTCTTATGATAGGGGCAATGAGGGCTGAAAGCTAACAAGTACCATAATTTTTGGAAGCTCTTTATGAAACTTGAAATCCCTTCTTCCCTTATGAAGGGCCTTTCTTTCACCATTATATTGAGTCTCACCCTTCTACCTTTAGGCACCAGTTAAGAGAGCATAGTTGCCATTCTTAGTTCTATGTTTATTGTCCCAAAACTTATTGATTGATGCATATTGTTGATATTACTTGTTCTTGTGCTATTTGTATCTAGTCACTCTTATGAACTTTGAAGGTGTCCTAATGCATCTATTTGCTACTCCATGAGGGACAAGATGAGTGCCACTATGCCATGTTTTCTGTATATGAAACAAACAAACTTTTTCAATGCATGCTATTCATGATCTTTGTTTGTAACCTTTCATATTGCATGCATAGTTACTTTGTCTTACTGTTAGAACTCCATCTTTCATGCTAATGTTTAGAGTTCTATGATCCCAGCTTTCAATGCTTGCAAATGGTTTGATCTTGATTTTGATGGTGCATGTCACCTCAAAAATTATTATTTTTATCACTTACCTACTCGAGGACGAGCAGGAGTTAAGCTTGGGGATGCTTGATACGTCAGAAACGTATCTATAATTTTGGATGTTCCATGCTTGTTTAGTATCTATTTTTCTTTCCTTTGTCTACACTTTGAGGTGTTTTTATATGTTTTCTGGTACTAACCTATTAACAAGATGCCATGGTGCCAGTTGCCTGTTTTCTTCTATTTTTGGTTCCAGAAAGGCAGAAAATCAATATTCTCGGAATTGGATAGGAAAAAAGGCAAAGTAAATATTTTACCGTGGGGAACACGAAGCCAGAGTACGAGACGGAGGGGAGGCACCAGGGGGCCACACCCCCTGGCGGCGCGGGCTAGCCCTGGCCATGCCTGGGGGTGACCACCCTGGCCGCCCCCTGCCTTGCCTCTTCGCCTATAAAGACCTCCCAATGCCAAAACCCTAAGTAACCGATCAATATTCCACGAAACCGTCTGTAGCCGCCGCCACCATCGTCCCTAAATCGAGGGGATCTGAAGCTCTTAATGGCACCCTGTCGGAGGGGAGATCATCCTGGAGGCCTTCTTCTTCATCATGCCAGCCTCCGGTATGAAGCGTGAGTAGTTCCACCTTGGACTACGGGTCCATGTAGTAGCTAGATTGTTGTATCTCCTCCTTTGTGCTACCATGTTTACATCTTGTGAACTCCGTTCATGATCAAGATCATATCTATTTGTAATCATGCATGTTGTGTTTGCGGGGATCCGATGGATATTGAGATTACTATGTCAGATTGATTAATGGTTTTGTCTTATTGATTCTATCATGTCTGTGTTGTTTGTGATCTTGCATGCTCTCTGTTTCTAGCAGCTATCTTGGCCAAGTAGATGCTAGTGACTCCAAGAGGGGGTATTTATGCTAGATAGTAGGTTCATGCCTCTATTTAATCTAAGGGAAGTGACAGAAATCTCTAAGGTTGTAGATGTGCTGTTGCCACTAGGGAGAAAACAACGGTCTCTTGTTCATGGACCAAGTGGATTGTTTACCTTACACACTTTGCTTAAAGCAGTTATCTTGCAACTTAATACTCGAGAGGCTTCAGATGATAACCTGAAGGTGGATTTCTAGTAATAGATGCAGTTGGATGGCGGTCTAATATGTATCTTGTTGTATTACCCAATCGAATCTCATAGGATCATGAATGTCTAGTATTGCATTGTTATGCCTTGCTCAGTCCTGTCAATTGCCCTGCTATAATTTGTCTACCCAGCATGCCATGTTTGTTTATCTAAGGAGAACACCTCTAGTGAACTGTGGAACCCGGTCCAATCTTTACCATTGATACATCTTCCTCTGTTACTGTTTACTTTCTGCAGACCACCATTACCTTCCGCACCATACAGTTAATCTTTTGTTACAGCAAACCGGTGATATTGACAACCTCACTGTTCGTTGGGGCAAAGTCTTGAGTTTGTGTTGTGCAGGTCTCCAAGTTGCTAGCAACACCTTTGAGTCGTTTCCTTCCTCCTACTGGTTCGATAACCTCGGTTTCTTACTAAGGTAAAACTTGATGTTGTGCTCATCACACCTTGCTCTTGGGGTCTCCCAACCAGGCGTCAACAACACGCCCATCACCAGCCCCGCATGGCGCCGCGCAGAGAGGCGCCAAGCCCCGAGCCTCTTCCTCCCTCTCCGTTGCCGAGCCCCGCCGCTGCGCCCCGCGACACCGCCTCCCGCCGAGAAGGCCGATCTACCACCACCGAACCCCTCCCTGTGCCGCACAGGAGAGGCCCCACCTCCGCGCGAAGGGACTGCCTCAGGGTGCGCCACCGCCGACGCCCACCGTCTTTGCCGGCCAGGCGTGGCCACCACCACCCGCAGCGGCGGGGGCAGCGGCCGGGGAGGAAGGTCGTCGGCGACTTCTAGGGTTAGGAGCTGAGGAGCCTCCAGAGCCCTCTCGCGTGAGACGACCCCGGAGGAGTGATCGATAATAGTCAAATACGTCCGCTAACACTCAAATACGTCTGCTGTCGGCGCTTAAACTCCCTCCTCCGTCGTCGCTCCATGGAGAGGCCCAATCTCAAATTCTACGAGGTCGTGATTTCGCCCACTATGACATCGTCGCACCGCCGGCGCGAAGCTTCCGGAAGGTTTTGAGCTCAGCTACGCTGGTGTGCCCATGGCATCGCTCTTGCGTGGCACCAAATTGGCGATGTAGATCGAAGGCGCCATCACGAGCTGCTGGAGCGAAAGAGGGCAATAGCCTGGTACTCTACCACAATCGCATACTGGCCAAAGCGGTTCAAGAAGAAGAGGACAACGGAGCTTGCGCTGTGCCGAGCTCACCCATAGCAACTCTGCCCGAATTTGCGCAACCCAGAAGGGAGGCAGCGCTTCTAGGAAGTGCCCGAACGTACAATCTGTACCGCTATCGACGCACGCCGTGAAGAATCAATGAGGAGGACGGAGGCTGCCGGGATCCTCGACCTCGATTCTGACACGGAGGAGGACATCGACGCGGCGGATGGCGTCGATTATGAAGACGACGACAACGATAGTGGAAGCGTCATAGTCGATTAGGATTACCTTCATCGCCCTTCGTTTTATTTATGCGTGAATGAATATGTAAATAGATGGTTCTATTGGGAGCGTGGCTGGGAAGACTCTCCCCCTAAATTCATCAAATAGCCGGCGCTTCCACGTATGGAAAAAAATGCTGCCGCCAGAGCCCATATAGGGGAAGGGGCGCAAGTGAAGCTACTTTTAGGTCCTAACTTGAAAAAAATGCTTGATTTTATGCAGGTTATTCCAAAATAGGAAGCCTGCTTGGCCCATCCCGGGAAATATGTCTGAGGCATCTGTATTTGGCTCTAAGAGCATCTCCACTCGCCTACCCAGGACGCCGGTCCGAACGCCGAAATTCAGTACGGACGCTGAAAATCGGCCCAGTCGCGTACCTAGGGACCTGTTTTCGTCCGGATTTCGGCGTGTTTTGGTCTGGCCTACCCAGGCCGAACCTAGGTTCCCGGGTACGCCCTGGGGACGCCGGACGCTGCAAAAAAGGGCGTGGGCCAGCTCTGTTGGTGAGACAATCCCATTTCCACCCACTCCACTCGCCCAGACTCCCGCGAAGAGCTCTATCACCATGACTTCGCCGGCGGAGCTCCCCCGCACCGAGACATGCCCACGCCTCTAGCTATGCTCGCCGTAGTTGCCGTCCACCTCCACGCCTTCTACGCCATCGCTTTCGTTGACCTAGCCTCGCCGTAGCTCTGCTTCGCTCCGTGCTCCCACCACCATGCCCGCCAAGTGTTCGACATTTGGCCTGATTCAACCATGGACTCTGACGGCGACGAGATACTATCCACTGACTCTGACGAGGCTGAGATACTCGCCATGGATTCCGATGACGAGGAGTTACTCGCCGTACTCCTGGAGGAGGAGAGCGCCGAGGTCGCCGAAGGTGAAGAGCACTTGCAGATCCTCGCATCGCTCGCCCAGCTGTACATGCAGATGGCGAAGCCAAAGCGCGGTGGTTCGGCGCCAGGTCGCATGAAGTGCAAGGCGAGACAGAGGATAGAGGGCTATTGCATGTTATACGCCGACTACTTCGCCGACCAGCCACTCCATGGACAGGACATGTTTCGCCGCCGTTTCAAGATGAGCCGGAAGCTCTTCCTCAAGATCGTGCATGCCATCCGGGAGTTCGGACCATATTTCCTTTGCAAGAAGGACTGCACCGGCTTGGTTGGGTTTTCCTCGCTTCAAAATTGAACCGTGGCAATGAGGTTGCTTGCATATGGAGCGCCGGCTGATGCTGCCGATGACTATCTCCGCATCGCCGAGTCCACCGCCTTTGATTGCTTGTACAGGTTCTGCATAGCAGTGATTGCAGTGTTCGGGGAAGAGTACTTGAGATCACCCACTGCTGAAGATACTGCTCGGATCCTCGCAGTCAATGAAAGTAGAGGATTTCCTGGTATGCTTGGAAGCATAGATTGCATGCATTGAGAGTGGAAGAACTGTCCATTTGAATGGCAAGGAATGTACAAAGGCCACAAAGGAGGATGCACTGTGATACTTGAGGCAGTTGCTACACATGATCTGTGGATCTGGCACTCCTTCTTTGGCATGGCAGGATCAAACAACGACATCAACGTCCTCAACTCCTCAACTGTCTTTTCCAAGCTTGTTGAGGGTCATGCTCCCCCTGTGGAATTTGAGATCCGTGGACACCACTATAACAAGGGATACTATCTAGCAGATGGCATCTATCCAAGATGGCCAACATTTGTGAAGACTATCTCAAGCCCAATGCTTCCCAAGCATTCTCACTTTGCCAAGGAACAGGAAGCTTGCAGGAAGGACGTGGAGCGGGCATTTGGTGTGCTCCGGCAGAGGTTTGCAGTTGTCCGGTTCCCTGCTATGACCTGGTCGAAAAATCAGATGTGGGAAGTGATGAACTATTGTGTGACCTTGCACAACATGATCATTGAGGATGAGAGGAAGAATCCAATGAGTTTGCTCGAGGAGGACGAGCCATACTAAAGACAGGGTCCTCTTGCCGAGCCTGATCATCAGGTGCCTCCAACATGGGCTGCATTCATCGCAATGCGTCAGGAGATCCGAGATCCGGCGATGCATCAACAGCTGCAGGATGATCTTGTCAGGCAGCTATGGATACGCAGGGGCAACACGACGTAGATGCTGAGCATGAACTGGCCGAACTTGACCAAAATATGTTGTACTTTTATTGCAAGCCGAACTATGTTTACATTTACTCCGAACTCTGTTTAAAATTTCGCCGAACTTTGGTCTTAAAATGTTCTGTATTCATCGTATGCCGAAATTTGGACGAACTTGAGCCGAATTTGAGCGGAAACGGGAGACCCAGGTACTCGGCCTGGGTAGCTGAGTCGGAAACTGGGCGTACCCAGGCCGAAAACTTGCGCCGTTCGGCCAGAAAAAGATCCGGATTTCGGCCTGGGTTCGGCCAATGCTCTAATCAAATCCACACACACCCATCCCTCCCACACACACACACCAAAGAGAGTTGTCATGTTGATAGAGCTTTCAAACCCACGTCAGCATTACGGCAATGTTTATCTTCCTAGAATTGAGGATACCCAAACCTCTACTTTCCATTGGTCGGCAATGCCAACCAATTAAGTAAGTAAGAGCATCTCCACTCGTTGGGCGAACCTAGGCCAAAATCCGGGCTTTTTTTGGCCGGACGGAATTTGATTTCGGCCTGGGTACGCACAGTTTCCCACTCGCGTACATAGGCCAAGTTCCCGGGTCACCCGTTTTCGCTCAAATTCGGCTCAAGTTCGTCTAGATTTTGACATAGTTCGGCATACAATGAATACAGAACAATTTACGGCCAAAGTTTGGTGAAATTTTAAACATAGTTCGGCGTAAATGTAAAGATAGTTCGGCCTGCAGTGGAAGTATAACATATTTTGGCTAGGGTCGGCCAGTTCATGCTCGGATCTATGATGTGTTGCCCCTGTGTATCTAGCCGGTGCAGTCCGTCTTGCAAAGGAAATAGGGGTCGAACTCCCGAATGACATGCACGATCTTGAGGAAGAGCTTCCGGCTCATCCTAAAACGGCGACGGAACACGCCCTCTCCATGGAGTGGCTGGTCGGCGAAGTAGTCGGCGTACAGCATGCAGTAGCCCTCTATACTTTGTCGCGCCTTGCACTTCCGGTGACCTGGCATCGAACCACCACGCTTCGGCTTTGCCATCAGCATGTACAGCTGGGCGAGCGATGCGAGGATCTCCAAGTGCTCTTCACCTTCGGCGACCTCGGCGCTCTCCTCCTCCAGCAATACGGCGAGCATCTCCTCGTCGTCAGAGTCCATGGCGAGTATCTCGTCGTCGTCGGAGTCCATGGCCGAATCCGGCCAAATGCCGAACACTTGGCAGGCGTGGTGGTGGGAGGACGCAGTAAAGCAGAGCTACGTCGAAGTTCGGCGGACGAAAGCGGCGGCGGATCGGGAGTCGAGGTGGGCGGCAACTAAGGCGATCATATCTAGAGGCGTGGGCATGTCTCGGCGTGGAGGAGCTCCGCCGGCGAAGTCATGGCGACAGAGGAGCTGAGAGCTCTTCGCCACAGTCTGTGCGAGTGGAGTGGGTGGAAATGGGACTGTCTCGCCGACAGAGCTGACCCACATCCGTTTTCACGGCGTTCGGCATCCCCAGGGCGTACCCGGAAACCTGGGTTCGGCCTGGGTAGGCTGGACCAAAAATCGCTCAAATCCGAACGAAAACAGGTCCCTGAATACACGATTGGACCGATTTTCGGTGTTTGAACCTAATTTCGGCGTCCGGATCGACATTCTGGATATGCGAGTAGAGATGCTCTAATACTTTCTCTTTGGGCCTGATCCTTCCAAGCAAAATCGAGGGGCAACGAGAGTCGAAATTGAGTCGAGGAAAGAGTTGGATAGGATTGGTCTCCTCGTAAAGACAAAAATCAACCTAGCCACGTCTCAATCCTTGTAGCCAACTTCAGCGCCAGAAAATTTTGATGTTCAATTGTTAGTTTCCTTCCCGGAACCGGCCTCCCTAAATAAATGAAGAGGAAGGCACCTAACCTGAAGTTGAGCATGTTTGTGATCCTTCTATGCTCCTCAATGGGCTGCCCCGTCATTATGACTTCTCTTTGTGGTAGTTGATCTTTATGTCTTCGAAGCTCACGAGAATTGAAAATTCAGATTAGCAATGTGTAGGTCTTTATTCTGAATCATGATCAGCGTGTTGTCTGCGCACCGCAAGTAAATTTCAGATCTCCTTTTCCGTTTGAAGATGAGGTGTAGAATTTCTCACGATAGAGTTTTGAAAACATTAAACATACGGATGCATGATCTAAGTAATGACGCCATTCTAGATGCATCTTCTTTTGCATTCTCAGGAGGGACTTTCCCCAAGGCGGTTTTTTATCTGGACGGCGAAAAGATTTGGCCTATTTTACATCCGAGGTTTTTAGGCCGAACCCGAGGCATCGGGAACCGCTTAGAAACGCCAAATAAAGCGAAAAAGGGGCGGGCCAACCCTGTCGGCGACATAACCCATTTCCCCACCGCGATTTGGCTCTCCCGCGGCATAGAGCTTTCCCCCCAGCTGTCCCCTCAACGCCATGTCATCGTCGGCGAAGCCCCGTTCAGCCCAGCCGAATCCACGGCCAGAGAAAGGTCTCCTGCCTCCGCATCCCTTCCCCTCGGCCTAGGCCTTGTTCCTAGCTCCCTCCCATCTCGCCCGCGAAATGTTTGGCGTTTTACCGGTTCGACCATGGACTCCGACGACGAGGAGATATCGCCCTGTTGCTGGAGGAAGAGACCGCCGCAGTCGCCAAAGATGAAGAGCACTATGCCGGACTTTGTTGTGTTTAATTCATGTCAAACTATACCGAACATTGCTCTGTATTTATATTTATGCTGAATTGTGTTAATTTGAGTCGAATTCAGGCGAAATATCGCCAATTTTGCCTTGCCTAAGAACCACGTCTGGGAACGCGAGTGGAGAACTGATCGTAAACTAGCCGAAAGCTACATCCATCCGGTACTATTTAGCATCCGATTTCGGCCTGACAACACCGAACCAGTGGCTCTAAGGTTTACCACGGGACTGTTCTCGTGAGCCGGTGCCCAGCTGGCGTCACGAACCACGTGACTAGGTAGGAACTACACATGCTCTCAGCTCTCCTCTGCAGCCAAATATCAACGATCGTCGCTTTTTTTTGAGGTAGTGCACACGATGAAGCATGTGTTTTTCTTGTACCACCTACTGTCTATCAATAAGACTTCTGGTTGTAAGAGCATCTCCAATGGCTGCCCTGCAAATCGTTGCTATCCAAAAACCTGTCATATAGGTCATGAAATCGCAAAAACACAGCTCCAGCTCCAGTGGCAGCCCTAAAACGCCTTTGCCTTAAGAAAATTTAGTCCAGCCCTAAAAAAACTCCTTCTGCCCCATATATAGGGCAGACGAGCGTGCCCCCAAACCGTTGAACCGCGTGGGAACCATCTAACTGTCGCGCGGGAACAGTTGGATTTTAGTTTGATACCCCATTTTAGGGCAGCCAAGAAGTGGAACCTGATTTAATGCCCTAAAAAAATTAGGACAGCTGTTTTGATCATTTAGCTAATCAAATGGTCTGAGGGTGTCCTAATCGGTCTGCGTGGACGCACGGGATGTGCGCGGCGCCTCAGCGGCATGACCCATCCGGATTAATTCATGCGGATTGACCCTCCGTGACCCAAATCTAATGGCTGGATAGTCTGTCCGGACAGACGCAAACACAAACTGGCCCAGATGCAGTCACACGATGGGTCATCTTCTCTTGGGTTGGCCTATCTGTTTTTGTTTGCTTAGACCGCGCTACTAGACGCGGCTGGCCGGACAGACATGACCTAAAAACACCGGTGACTGACCCAGACAGAGTAAAACTGACCGTTTATGTCTCGCCGGTGAAAATGCCCCTTAGGCCATGCGAATTATATAGGGCAGCCATTTACCTCAAAAAAAAAAAATATAGGGCAGCCATTAGAGACGCTGTAACAGACTAGATCGGCCAGCAACCACATGCCCACAACAGTGAAAGCAGATAAGTTTTACTTGGGTTGCTTGAAAAAAGATTAAACGGGATAAGTTTTTCGCTTGGTCTAGGACCTAGTACTACTATACTAAGAGCTAGCAACACTGTCTAGGACTAGGAGCAGTACAATATTAAAATCCCCACGAGTCAATGTCACACATGTTATTTCCGTAAAAAAAAATGTCACACCTGTTATGTTCCATCCTCCAAAGAAAAAGTAAGGTTTAGGGTTTAGGGTTAGGACTTCTTCTCTCCTCTCTTCCTCCTCTCCTGCTACAGTTCTCCATTTTCTTCCCGAGGGCGCCGAGCCATTCCAAAGCCGAACTCGTCGGTGTTGCCGGTCGAGGGAGGCAGAGGAGTGGCTTCTGCGCATGTAGTCTAGGTCGCCGGCCTCTCGCCATAGGAGTCGTAGGATTAGGTTTAGGGTTTTTTTGTCTGCCCTTGTGGCGTATGGTGAGATGTCGCTCGGTCTGTCCCCCCCCCGATGCTCCTGCACGGCATCGGGCGGCCGTCTTCTCTCGGATCTGGTCAGCTCCCATGGTGGGAGCTCGCTGGGATCTGGGTCGTAGGCGGAGGCCTCTCCAATAAGTGCTTCGGTTGCTGCTCTACCTGCAGATCTTGCGGCGTTCTTCTTCTTCTGGCCGGCCTTGGTGGCGGGGGGTTGGAGAAGGATGAGGTGCGGCTGTTGGTTGTGTGTGGCGGCCTGGAAGCTTGATGCGGGTCCATTCTGACCCGACCTTGCATCTGTTGGAAGAGAAGGATCCTTCTAGGGCACTCTGATAGTTGAGGACGGGTGCAGGTACTCTCTTGTTCTCCGGCGACTTCCTGCATAAGGTTAGTGTGCTTGATTGGCTGTTGCCGTCCGTGCGTTGACATGGTTATACCCTACGGGTACACGACCTTAGCATACCTAGTCTAGCCCAAGGAAGGCCCACGAGAACATGCGCCAGCCCATGAAGACTTTCGGGTGGCCAGGGACCATGACGCCTTCGGATCCTTGGAAAGCAAGACTAGAGTAGATAGAAAATTCAAAGGGGTAAACCCTAAAACCTGTAACCGACTCGATCTGTACCTGGGACCTTCCTACCTCTATATAAAGGCTAGGAGGGCACGCCGAGGAGTCTCTCTTACAATCTCTCGCACACCACCGCATACACACCTCCACGCCAGATTGCATCTGCGCACCCCTGTACTTTTCGGTTCCACCGTAATCAAGAGCAGACAAGCAGGAGTAGGGTTTTCCCTCCAGGGGCCTGAACCTGGGTAAACCTCGTGTCCCCGTGTTGCTTGTTTGCTAACCGTTCCGCGATCTCCAGCATCCCTATCTTCTCCAAAACCCAAGTCCATAACAATGGGCATTGACGAGATTAAACCTCGTCAATTGGCGCCGTCTGTGGGAACTGGGGGCGCTGATTGTGCGATTGTGACGGTCCCAACCAAAGCGATCTGCAAATCCGCGGCAACGGAGAGTCATCTCCTCTTCGGCGCCTTCGACTTCACCGCCCACTCGCCATCCACCCTAAAGGACTTCGAGCCCGTTGGCGACGTACTCGAGATCTTGTTCGGGAGCTTCTAGGTGGGGCAGACCGACACTCTCCGCCTCCCAGAGCGGGTGCCCCTGCCATAGATCAGGCCTGCTTTGTGGGCTCCACACCCCATGCTACGCACATCACCATCGACAAACGAGTCCTATGACAGCAGCAGCTGCAACTCAGATCTGTGCGATCCACCATCAGATGAAGGGACCTACGGTTCCGGATCCGAAAGCTGCGGCAACAACAATCCGATCTATAAGTGCTACCAGTGCGCCGCAGTCATCCAGAGTGACGTAGATCATGATCACAACCCGCCACCCAACCCGCAGGTTAGAAACGGCCAGAACAGAAGAAGCTAGTCCCCCCACCCAACGGGAACGACACGGATCGGGTCATCCACCTCAGCGAGGAAGGATGGGCTCAAGCACACGAATCCATAGCAGGCAACAAGATCCTGCCCGCAGATACCTCACGGGACCTGCTGATGGCATACCACATGCTCCTCATCGAGGAGCACAAGAAGCAAGTGAAGATACAAGAGGTGCTTGACAAGCGCAAGGAAGCAGCCTCGGAGTCTAGTGCGCGGCGAGCTGCGCTCTCCGCCATGGGCATCGGCTCCAGCTCGCATGCAAACCATGGCAACAAGCACCGTTCTCGCATGGAGAACATGGATCCGAAGGCATGTCGCGAGGTGACTCGAGCCCTCAACGCATCCTTCATGGAGATGGATGCCGACAACAACGTCATCCCGAAGACGCCGCAAGCTGCGATCATGGAAGCCACCGCGTACCTCGCGTCCCATCCACCTCCGGAGGGGGACCTGAAAAGGGCCATGCACAAGTCCGCGCTTACTGGAATCAGACTCATTGGAGCCGCGCTCCACGGACAAGCTCCTGCAGAGCCAAAGAAGAAGGCTGCGGTCAGGTTCAACTGCAGCCCCACGCCCTCATCCGAGGACGAAGAGCACGACATTCCTCGAAGGCACAAGAGCTCGCGTCGTCGCAGCCGCGACTCCGATGCTCGAAACGAGCTAACCCAGCGCAAGATCGACAAAGCGTGCGCTAAGCGCGTATGCTCGTCCGAATCTGAAGAGGATGACGACGAAGGAGAACTCTGCGGAGCCCGATGCTTCAGCAGATTCATTCGGCGAACGCGGATGCCGCGGAACTTCAAGCTCCCTTCTGACACTCCGAAGTTTGAAGGCACATAGGACCCCAAGGCGTGGCTCAGCGACCACTTGTCGTCCGCCAAGCTACACAACGGAAACAAGGAAACTGCCATGCAATGCCTTCATCTGCAGCTGACATGCGCAACACGGATCTGGCTTAGCAGCCTATCCTCAGGATCCATCCGAAGCTGGGAGAAGTTGGCGTACAGTTTCGTCCGAAACTTCAAGGGCACCAGCAACAGGCCTGCCTCGATCGCGGAGCTGCGGGCCTGCACCCAACGAACGGGCGAATCCATTCGCTCGTACATACTGCGGTGGTCCAACACCAAGAACTCCACAGCGCACATCTCTGAGGAGAGAGCTATCGACGCCTTCAAGGACGGCGTCAAACGCCAGGACTTCAAAGAAGAACTTGGGCGCGTCAAGCCCAAGACACTCGACCACCTCATGGACATCGCCAACAGGTGGGCCGACGGCGAGGACTCCGTCCACCGAGTGCACTCGGAGGAGGAAGACGACTACGGCCGGCGACGTGAACGACGTAGCAAGAGAAGATCGCGCGTCTACGACGATCGCGATGGACCCGACATGGTCGCGGCTAGCTAAGCCGACCGCCGCAGCGACAAAAACCGCAGCAACGACGGATACCGTGGAAGCAACTTCCGCGACGGAGGATGCCCAACGCAGTCATGGCAACGCCGTGGCCGTGACGACGGACCCTCAGCATACGACAAACTATCGGGTCCATGCACCATCCACTTCTACATCGACATGAAGGATGGCAAGAAGAAGGCAAGCCACATGCTCAAGGACTGCCGCGAGTCCCAGAAACTCAGCGAGAGCATGGCCCAGATGAGGAAGCAAGCCCCGAACCCTGGATACGGGAACGCACCCGCACCAGGCGAGATCGCACATGGAGCTCCTCCACCACCACCCGCGGGACCTCCAAACCACCCAATCGCACCCGCGCAGAATAACGGTGGGCACGGGTACCCCGCACCAAAAGGATCACTGATGATCCAAAAAGGGCGCCTAACAAACAGGGTGCAGAAGAAAATCACCCGCCAAATTAACCTGGCCGTGACCGCTCCGCCCGCCATCCCTGAGTACCTCAGCGGATCGGAGTCCTGCATCACGTTTAGCCGTTCGGATCACCTTGCCAGGTCCCTCGCCCAGGTCATGCTGCCCTGGTGCTCGAGGGGCAGATCGGCGGGTTCGACATGAGCCGCGTCTTCATGGATGGCGACAGCGGCATCAATCTGATCTTCGCCAGCACCTTGGCAGTAATGCGGATCCCGCTATGCAGCCTGGAACAATCTGATACAACGTTCCACGGCATCGTCCCAGGGAAGGGTGTATTCCCTCTGGGAAAGATATGGCTCGACGTCATCTTCGGCAAGCCGGATAACTTCCGATGCGAGCGACTAGAGTTCGAAGTGGTGGACTGGCCATCACAATACCACGCCATCCTTGGGTGCATGGCATTCGCACGATTCCTATTGGTACCACACTACGCGTACCTGCTACTCAAGATGCCAGGACCCAGGGGAGTCATCACGGTCCACAGGAGCTTCACCCGATCGGACCACTGTGACAGGGACTTCAACAGAATCTCCCAATCCTTCGGCATGCAGGAGGAGCTAGTAAGGCTCCGCGAGGTGACGGACAACGGGGCACCCCCAGTCGCAAGACAGAACGCACCAGATATGTCCTTCGACTCCACCGTCAAAACAAAGAAGGTACAGGTCCATCCGACAGATGCCTCCAAGACGGCGCTGATCGCCAATGACCTCAGCTCCGCATAGGAAAGCGCGCTCGTTGAATTCCTCCGTGAGCGCTAGGAAATCTTCGCCTGGTGTCCTGCGGACATGCCAGGAGTTCCCAGGGAAATCGCCGAGCACGCACTAAATGTCTTTCCAGACACCAAGCCCGTCAAATAGTCCATCCGACGACTGTCCGAACCACGGGCCGAAGCAATCAGAGTCGAAGTCAATAGACTACTCGACGCAAACTTCATCAGGGACATCAAGGAGAGCGAGTGGCTCGCCAACACCGTGATGGTCCCCAAAAAGGACACGGACATCCTGCGGATGTGCGTGGACTTTACATCGCTGAACAAGCACTGCCCGAAGGATCACTTCCCTCTTCCTAGGATCGATCAGATCATCGATTGGACTACAGGATACGAAAAACTCTCCTTCCTCGACGCCTATTCAGGCTACAACCAGATTCGACTGAAGGTCGAAGATCGGGAGAAAACGAAGTTCATCACGTTGTTCGGAGTGTTTTGCTACAACACAATGCCCTTCGGGCTGAAGAACACAGGCGCCACGTACCAACGGTGCATGCAGGCATGCCTGAAGGACCAGATCGTCCACAACATACAAGTCTATGGCGACGACATAGTCATCAAAACAAGGAAGGCCAATACGCTAATCGACGATCTCCGCGAGATGTTGGATAACCTCGATCGATACAATATCAAGTTAAACCTAGAAAAATGCGCCTTCAGCATCCCATCTGGTCAGCTGCTAGGCTACTTCATCTCCCAGCGAGGGATCGAGGCAAACCCGAATAAAATCTAGGCCATAATAGCCATGGAGAAGCCGAAGAACCTCAAGGGCGTCCAGCAGCTTGCCGGGCGAATCGTGGCATTGAGCAGGTTCATCAGCCGCATGGGCGAAAAAGCCCTGCCGTTCTATCAGCTGCTGCGCAAGGCAGACAAATTCGAGTGGACGCTCGAGGCGGATGACGCATTCGAAGATCTAAAGCGGCTGCTCTCTACCTCGCCCTTCTTGGTCACACCAAAGGAGCGCGAGCCTTTACTGCTGTACATAGTAGCCACACATTAGGTGGTAAGCACCGTACTGGTGGTAGAGCGACCCAAAGAAGGCAAGACCCATGGGGTCCAACGCCCAATCTACTACCTCAGCGAGGTATTGATGCCGAGAAAGCAGAGGTACCCCCACTACCAGAAACTCGCCTACGGCGTGTTCATGACGGCTCGTCAGCTGAGCCACTACTTCCAGGAGCACCAGGTGATGGTCGTCAACGAGGCACCACTGAACAGCATCCTGAACAACCCGGAGGCCACATGACGCGTAGCCCTGTGGGGCATCGAGTTGTCACCTCTAGACATCGTCTATGAGAAGTGCCATGCGATCAAGTCTTAGGTCCTTCCGGACTTTCTCGTCCATTGGATGGAACTGCAGCTGCCAGATACGCCGGACATGACACAGTCATGGACGATGCACTTAAACGGCTCCAAACGTGAAGCCGGAGCAAGAGCCAGGGTCATACTGACCTCCCCGCAGGGCGACAAGATGAAGTACGTCCTCTGGATGAAATTTCGAGCTTCCAACAACGAAGCCGAATACGAAGCCCTCATCCACGGTATGAGAATGGCAAAGATCTGCGGCGCAACGCGCCTGGTCATCTACGGAGACTCGAACCTCGTCGTCCAGCAGACGATAAACGAGTGCGACGCACACGCCGCCAACATGATCGTGTACCGTGCACTCTACAATGCACTCGAAGGAGACTTTGACGGCTGCGAGCTTTGGCATGTCGGGAGAGAAATCAACGAAGAGGCCGATAGACTCGCCAACATCGGCTCCACCTGCGCACGGGTACCACTAGGTGTGTTCCTCGAACAGATCTGCGTGCCATCCATCAAGCGGAAATTCCCAAAGGGATCACCCAAAGAGGCAGAGCACTCAGGAGCTGCGCTACCCGAAGGACAGGAAGGACCCGAAAACCTCGACACAGAAATCGCAGCGGTCAACCTAATGCAGGTCATGGCAGTCGAAGAAACTTGGACACGGCCATACCTCAGATACCTGATAGACGGCGAACTTCCTGATAGCCCGACAGATGCCCGGCGCATATCTCGCCGGTCCAAGGCCTTCACCATCATCAATGGCAAGCTGTATAAGCGCAGCATTTCGGGTGTACTCCAAAGGTGCGTCACCATCGGTGACAGCAAAACCATCCTCCAAGACATCCACGAGGGCATCTGCGGCCATCATGCGGGCAGCCGCGCCCTTGTCGCCAAAGCTCTACGAGCTGGATTCTACTGGCCAACGGCCATGAATGACGCCAAGTACATCGTCCGAAGATGCAACGGGTGCCAAAGGTTCGCAAATAAACCGCACGCACCCGGATCGGAGCTTAGGTCCATACCTCTAGCCTGGCCTTTCGCCCAATGGGGGCTCGATATGATTGGCAAGCTGCCAAGGTCCTCGAAAGGATGTCACGTCTACCTCCTGGTCGCAATCGACAAATTCACCAAGTGGATTGAGGCCATGCCTGTCACTAACCAAAAGGGCAAAACTGCCGTCAAGTTCTTTGAATCCATTGTCTACAGGTTCGGCGTGCCGCATAGCATCATCACCGACAATGGGTCGAACTTCATCTCCAAATAATTCCAGGACTTCTGCGAAGACCTCGGAATCAACATCACATACGTCTCCGTGGCGCACCCACAAACGAACGGACAGGTTGAGAAGGCCAATGGCCTCGTCGGTGCTGGCATCAAGAAGCGCCTAATGAGCCCACTCGAGCGACTCGCAGGAGCCTGGACACAAGAGCTACCCTCGGTCCTGTGGAGCCTGCGCACAACGCCAAATAGCTCAACTGGCTACACACCTTTTCTTCATGGTGCACGGAGCCGAAGCTGTGCTACCAGCACAGGTACGCCACAAGGCCCCACGGGTCGTCGCTTACAGCGAAGCCGAATCGACGGCCGCACTCGAAGACGCTGTCGACACACTCGACGAGGCGCGTGACATAGCAGCAGCTCGGTCAGCGGTGTACCAACAGAGTCTACGCAACTACCACAGCCGACGGCTACGCCCAAGGTCCTTCGTCGAAGGAGACCTAGTCTTGCGACTCAAGCAAGAGCGACCGAAGAAATTCGAGTCACCATGGGAAGGACCCTACATCGTCACTGATGTCATCCCAGGTGGCGCCTACCGCCTCAAGAACGTGGAGTCTGGAGTCGCATACTCCAACCCATGGAACGTCGCACAGCTGCGACGCTTCTACCCCTAGCTACCCCCTTTTTTACTTTCAATAAGGCTATTCAGCCAAGGCTACTCAGCCGAACAATGTACCTCCTCCTTACGATATGAATAAAGCTAAGTGTCTCGCCCCAAAAAATTTCACCTATTGTCTGCATTTTACTCCATATTACAACACACTCGGAGGCTCCCCCTACCTCACGACTTCGTCGACTGAGGATAACGCGTGTACACCTGAGTAGCTGACCATGTCAGGCTAACGAAAAGGACACGTATACAAACAAAGCACCACGTGCTACACAACAATAAACCTTTACAATAAAGGGCACAGCACGCCCAGTCGAATATATACAAATTTTACATCTATCTCTTTTGCAGGCCCTACCTATTCTGAAGAATAACCTGCGCACGCTGCTCAAACAGATCTACAATTTACTCGGCATGCTGCCTTACAGCCGCATAATGTGGACGCATATCGCACTCACAACCATCCGAACGAAGAGGCGGCCCATCTGCTACAGCAGACAGATCTACATCGGGACGATGCAACCGCACAAGGGAAAGCGCAACCTTCACCCCCGCGACAAGCTGATGTCGCACCAGTTCCCTGACACGATGTACATTTCGAAACTTCGTCAGCAGGCCAGAGAGAGTCGACGGTGCCTCATCCAGCGGAAACATCACATGCAGAACTGACGCCAACGAAGACTGCACCTGACGAAGCACCCGCGATACCTGGTGGACATGATCCTGCACCATTGCAAGGACCATGGCACGATCACGGTCCATCCAGAAGAACCCGCCGGCCTCCATGTCCTGCTGGGTCAAGCAGTTGATCCGAACAGCAACATGCTCCATTTCCTCCCTCGGGGCAAGGTTAGCACTTGGAACACTCGCAAAAAGTAAGATAAAAGGCCAACAGGCACACCCGAAAAATTTGAGAAGCAACTCGAGAAACTCACATTCAAGCTGTTCGGACAAACGACGCAACTCCACCATCAAATACTCCTCTCTGGCAGCGCCTCGCTCTGCCTTCGATTTCCAAACATCAGCGTGGCCACGCACTCCAAGCAATTCTTTCTCTAGGGCACGAACACGGTCTCGAAGAAACACAAGTTGGGACGCACCATCCAGGGATGGCCGCAGCTGCGGTGTAGGCGAAGTATCAACGAGATCATCACCCGAAGGCCCCTAAAGTAAAAGAAGACAAGGATATGAACAAGCAGACGAAGGAGCACAGAACTCGGAAATTCATTATGTGCAGCAAAAAGCCACTGCGTGGCACAAGGATCGTTCATAGACATAATTACAACAAAGGAAACAAAAGCTATCCTACAACTAAAAGGCCTAAGAAGCTGCATCCTGAGTAGCCTCGGAGCCGGACTGCCTCCCCTTGGCCTCTCCCTGCTGCTTCAACGCATACTCAGCCAGCAAGTCAATCAACTTCGGCCCATAACGCTTACAGCGAGCAGCATAGATGGCGAAGGCTGCCTCAGATCCGTCAGCAGTCGTTGGCATCCGGGAGGTGACCTAATGAAGATCCAGCTCCGCTCCAGAGGCCAGGGCCATCGCCAGCCCGACGGACGCACCAATGCCTTTCTGCTTGTGCTTGTACACCGCAGGTGCTTCGGCTGACAGTGCATCCGCCAAGGCATCGACATCTTCGAGGGCGAAGCCCTTGGGGATGAGCTCCTTATAGAAGCGCCCAAGAACCTCCTTGGCCTTGGCAAGCGAGCCGACCACGGTACCACAGCGGTCTTCGACCGCCGCAGTGGCATCGTCCAGAGCACTTCCGTGCTCCAGGACACCACGGTCAAACTCGATGCCCGCGACATCTAAAGAAAGAGAAGGGACAACATATATAAGGGCACATCAAGGAAAGACAAGGAAGCCAAAAAAGGGAAGACGAAGCAACTCACCCAAAATAGCCTTGGCAGCCGCCATCAGCTTGTCAGCTACCTCCTTCTCACGCGAAGCCATGACGGTGGCGAGTTGCTCCTCGCGGTCCGTAGCCTCCTGCTGCAGGCGCTCTTTGGCCGCGGCTGCGTTGGCTAGCTCCAACTCGAGGCGCTCCTTCGCACCAACAGCGTCCTCGGACTTCTTCTCCGCTCGCCCAAGGCTCTTTTTGAGAGTATCAAGCTCACGGAGGGTGGTGTTGTTGTCCTCTGCAGGCAGCAGAACACCTATCAGATCGCAAGGCAAAGAAGTAAAAGAAGCAGCAATAAGATTAACTCGTGAACGTACCTTGAAGCTGTTTGAAACTGGCCTCCAGTGCCAGGTGCTGCTGCACCAGCTGGTTAGCGCCTTGCACAAAAGGCTGCAAAAGGCACTACTCGTCAAAAGAACGGCTCGGGGGCTATGCCCAAAGCACGAGCAAAGCAAGTTAAACATACGAAAAACGCTCGGGGGCTCCCCCCGAAACTCAAAGAAAAACGATCAGCAGATCATCCTACAAATGCTCGGGGGCTTCCCCCGAGAAAATAAGCAAAGACAGAAGTGATCAGCAGACCACCCGAAAATGCCCGGGGGGATCCCACCGCGGCAAGAGTAAAGAAACTTACGTGATTAGACGGCGACTCCAAAGGTCCAGTCGAAGTCTTCTGGGGGACAACTGTTGGAGATATGCCCTAGAGGCAATAATAAATGTAGTTATTATTATATCTTTGTATTTATGATAAATGTTTACATTCATGCTATAATAGTATTGACCAGAAACATTAATACTTGTGTGATTTGTAAACTAATTTAGAGTCCCTAGTAAAGCCTCTTTATAATACTAGCTTGTTGATTAATAGATGATCATGGTTTCTTGATCATGAACATTTGAGATGTTAATAACAAGGTCATATCATTAGGAGAATGATATGATGGACATACTCCTATAGATAAGCGTAGCATAAAGATCAAGTCATTTTAATAGTTCAATTGCTATAAGCTTTCTGATACATAGTAACCTAATTCCTTCGACCATCAGATCATGCTTATCACCATCACCGGAAGGATGCTTTGATGACATCAAACACCACACCATAACTGGGTGGCTATAAAGGTAGCATTGAGTGTTCGAAAAGTATGGGTTGAAACACATGGATCAAGAGTGGGATTTGTCCATCCATATGACGGATAGATATACTCTGCGCCCTCTTGGTGGAATGTCATCCAATTAGCTTGCAAGCATGTGACTGGCTCACAAGGGATCACATATCACGGGAATGAGAAAATAGTACTTATCGGTAACGAGGTTGAACTAGGTATGCAGAGATACCGACGATCAAAACCTCGGATAAGTAAACTATCGTGAGACAAAGGGAAATTTGTATCGTATGTAAGTGGTTCATTCGATCGCAAAGTAATTGTAGAAATATGTGGGAGCCATATGAATTTCCAGATTCCTCTATTGGTTATTGATCGGAGAAGTGTCTTGATCATGTCCGCATAATTCACGAACCGTAGGGAGACACACTTAAGGATTCGATGTTGTTGAGTAGTTATGGAATGGTGAGTAAGAGACTGAATGTTGTTCGGAGTCTCGGATGGGATCCGGGATATCACCAGGAGATCCAGAATGGTCCAGAGAATAAGATTCATATAAGGAAAGTCCTGTTTCGGAGTTGGGGAATGATTCCGGTGTTTTCATCGGGAATGTTCTAGAAGGTCCCGGAAGGTCCGGCACTCCGGAGGGGAAGGGTACATGAATGTGTCATGACAATGTGGAATGGTTGCATCATGTACTAGGAATCATGGCTGGGCAAAATAAAGGGAGAAATCAAATCCTAGTTTGAAAAGTCAAACGCCAATTTGAAAAGTCAAACGGCAAGTTTGCTTGGTGGAGGGAGAGTAGGAAACCTACTTGGGGAGGAAGTCCTTCGCCCTCCACCCGCCGGCCAAGGAGGCCGACTTGGGGGAGGACTCCCTCCTCCCAAGCCGTGCCCTCCCACCTATAAAAGCAGGGGCATGGCTGCCCCTCTAGCCTACACCCAACACCACCAAAACCCTAGCCCTAGCCGCCGGCCTCCTCCAAGTCGCCGCCGCCCCTAGGGTTTCTCCTAGCCGCCGAGTTGGGGCTTCCCCAAGCCCTAGGCGTCGGCCAAGCTCCGCCCCTTGGTGTCTTCTAAACCCTAGATCGCCAAGGCCTCTCTCATATTCCACCATACTCGCTCCGGCTTAAGGCGAAGCCCTGCGAGATCTCCCCTCTACTTCCGGTACCACGCCGTTGTGCTGCCAGAATCGCGAGGAGAGTGCTACAACCTTCGCTGCCTGCTGGAACAAGGGAGAGGAAGGTCTTCATCGAGTACCGAACGTGTGACCGACTGCGGAAGCGCTGCCGGAACGTAGTGCCAGAAGTATCGTCTACGCGACCTTGAGATCGGCAAGAGTACGACTATATCACCCACGAGAATCTGCTCTCGTTAAACGCTTTGGAATCTTCGAGGGTGAGTTCCTCTATCGACTCGTTGCCACAATCTAGTAGATAGATCTTGGCTTGTTTGTTTGTATGCGGTAGAAATTTTTTGTTTTCCATGCTACGAACCCCTACAATAACCACCCGAGCCTCCTGCGGAGAAGGGTTCGGAGCAGCGCCCTCAGAGGTGGCCATCGTCTGAGGAGGAGGAGGAGCAAACTTCGACTCCCCCACCATCTCTCGAGCGCCATCGCTGGAGGAGACGTCGGAGGAGTGGCTACACAAGAAAAATCAACCAAGCACAAAGCAAACAGACAAGAGACAGCAAAAAAAAGGAACTGAGGAAACTTACGAGTCGAGATCGCTCAAGTCGAAGACAGGAGGGGTTTTCCTGCCCTTCTTCTCTTCCTTCTTTTCTTCCTTCTTCTCTTCCTTCTTCCGCTTCGCCGGCGGGTGCGGTGCCACAGCCCGCACGGGCACGGCCGGAATAGGAGAGGAAGAGCCCCCATGACCCCCGCTATGACGCTCAAGGCATAGCGGATTCCTAGGGGTCGGCGGAGTTGAAGCATCTGATGATTCGCTGGAGCTCCGTGTCCGCTTACGAGTGTGATCCTCGCTCGACTCGTTGGCCTCCTCAGTCGGCGATCGCGCCGACGGAAGTTCAGACATGGAGTCCACTACCTCGTTGTCCGGTGCATCCGGAAACACTTCAGGCAATGGAGGCGACATGCCTGGCACCTTGAATTCCTGCGTAAGAAGAAAACAAAAATTTCAGCACAAAAAGATGCAAGGAAAATGCAGTCAAAAATAGCGTTGCGCGCACATCCCAGATCTACACCTGCGGAACCGGACGCGAAGCAGAGAACGGAGGAGTCAGCGACTTCCCCGGGATATCCTCTCTAGCCTTGTATTTCCGTAGCGGGCGAAGAACCCCGTCGAGATCCCCCTTGGAGAACTCCTCAGCCGAAACCCTAGTCGGATCGCGACGACCAGAATAAAGGAACATCGGATGCGCCCTAGCCTGGAGCGGCTGCACCCGACGTTTAAGGAAGGTGCGGATGTATCCACACCGTTAACCTCTTTATCCGGAATCAGCTGGAGATCCTCCACCTGACGATAGAGCCCCTCTATCTCCGCCACCTCGCCATCCAAGATCTGGTTCTTCCAGGACCTCTTCGGCTCGATTTTTTGGGAGGGGTCGAAAGGAGCAAGACCAAAATCCTGCCCAGCCACCGTGGAGTCGCGGATATAAAACCATCGCCTTCGCCAGTACTGGACAGATTCGGACATAGAAAAGGAGAAGAAAAGAAGATTGCATTTGAGGGAAATGATGCAACCCCCAATGGGATAAACACCATCGGAGCCAGATTGCCTCTTCACGGAATAGAGTTTCCGGAAGAGGCCAAAGTGCGGCTCGATACCGAGCCAGCACTCGCAGAAAGTGACGAAACAAGCGACATGAAGAGAGTTGGGCGAAAGATGATGCAGCTGGATACCATAAAGGAAAAGCAATCCACGAAGAAAATCGTGGACTGGGAAGGAAAAGCCCCGAAGGATAAAGGCGACGAACATAACCCGAAACCCAGCGGGAGGACGGGAAATTACCTCGTTGCCGGGAAGTTTGACGACCTCCCTATCTTGCGGGACCAGGCCCCGCTCACGGAGCTTGCGGAGATCACTCTCGCGCGTCTCCGATCGCCGCCAGCCACCATCGGTGACACAGGTGGCGGCGGAACCCTTCTTGCCACCAGCGGCGGCAGTGGTACCAACTGCAGAGGAGGACTTCTTGGGCTTCCCCATTGCAGTACGACGGCGACAACGACGAGCACGCAGAAACAAGGAAGGAAAGGCGCGGGGAAATTCCAACGAGCAGTGAGAAAAGCTCAAAGAAGATGGGAGCAGTGAAATAGGAATGGCTGCGGTGAAAACAAATTCACCTTTTCTCAATGATTATAAGGACGAGGACGATGCACGACGACCGTCCATCGGGAAGACACAGAGCCAACATCAAGATCTAGCCGTCCACATGTCAGCACAGCAGCGGACCGTCGCTCACACACCGTCCACTACGCACGGAAATCGAGGCGACGCCGTAATTATCTCCATGTCGCGAGTGGCCAGTCAACTCAAAGTCAGAAGGTGGGACGCATGTTCGTCCAGTCAAGTCATCTCTGGCGCCGCAGACGCTTGAGGTCACCGATCGTCAGCACTGACGTCATCAAAAGCTATACTAGCAACGGTTATAATTCTTCGGTTACACAGCTAAGAGTACTCATTCGAATCTACGATTCGACTAATTACTCGGGGCTACTCCTATCAGGAGCGCTGACCGCGCACCCGAAGAACGCTGAAAGTACTACACCATTGAACTATTTCTTCGAGTTCTACGTCGAGTCTACGACTCCACTACGTACTCGGGGGCTACTCCCATAGGGAGGATGGATTCAAGCATCCGAAAAATTTGTGTCCTACGAACCCGAAACCAAACAACGGCTGAATTAAAGTCTCCGCTCGAGTCTGCGACTCGAACAGACACTCGAGGCTACTCCCATAGGGAGCGCTGGTCACGCACCCTATGAATCTTCGACTGCGATCTTGTGGATCAGTATGCAAAAACTTTTCGGCAACTCTGCCCCAGCCAACGCTAAGTGAAGTAAAACATCCTCCTTGGCCACCCGAAACACCTCCGCGGTGATAAAATTTCGGATGTTGTGTCTGCGACACAAAGATAAAACCTACAGATATCATCTGATGGCTTGGCAACGCACACGAGTGCGCTCTGCTAGTGAGAACCCGTGCCAGCAGGCGCGATGAAAATCCCGACAGACGCGTTGGGTACATCATTTAAATTTACTGGAATTCCACTCCTGTAAGTCCTCCGCGGCCTGAGTCGAATTGCGCCAGCATATGTTCTGGATTCGAGTCGAGGGACTCGAATCTGAAGAAGATCGTGTTGTTTTGTCCTAAGACAGTTAACTAACTCTGATCCGTCGGGAGAGTCAGGCACACGCATCAACAATCCCTACACACTCAAATCATTCTCTAGCAAACGGGGATAGCCGCACCCGAAGGAATGAGGGGTCCTCAGCCGAATCTACGATTCGACTGAACACTCGGGGACTACTGACATGGTTATACCCTACGGGTACACGACCTTAGCATACCTAGTCCAGCCCAAGGAAGGCCCACGAGAACATGCGCCAGCCCATGAAGACTTTCGGGTGGTCAGGGCCCATGACGCCTTCGGATCCTTGGAAAGCAAGACTAGAGTAGATAGAAAATTCAAAGGGGTAACCCCTAAAACCTGTAACCGACTCGATCTGTGCCCGGGACCTGCCTACCTATATATAAAGGCCAGGAGGGCACGACGAGGAGTCTCTCTTACAATCTCTCGCGCACCACCGCATACACACCTCCACGCCAGATTGCATCTGCGCACCCCTATACTTTTCGGTTCCGCCGTAATCAAGAGCAAACAAGCAGGAGTAGGGTTTTCCCTCCGGGGGCCTGAACCTGGATAAACCTCGTGTCCCCGTGTTGCTTGTCTGCTAACCGTTCCGCGATCTTCAGCATCCCCATCTTCTCCAAAACCCAAGTCCATAACAATGGGCATTGACGAGATTAAACCTCGTCATGCGTCATCGCCAAGGCCGGCCTTGGTGGCGAGGGGAGAAGTTGTGGCGGCGATGGATGTTGGTCTGCTGCTCGATCAAGCCTGCAGCAATAGCGAGCTCAACACGCGGCAGGCAAGACTGCCCTCGCGATCTGCGGCCGTATCGATGGACTTCTCGAACGTACGAGATGCGTCTACTCAACCTCCAAGATGGAGGCTACTCCTCGAGCTCAGCGACGGCGTTCTGCGCTCTCTCGACGCCAAGTGGTTCATCCCCGGCGGCGGAAGGGTGGCCGAAGCTGGAGTCTCACCGACGGTGGTGGAGGACAGGGACTTGATTGCTTTTTTATTTCTTTTCCTAGGGTCCTCTTTGTAAAAACACAAGCCGATGAAATGTGTAGGGGCCTGCATGCATATTTGTACCCACCGCTTTGACTATGAATGCTGCATCGGGGTCCTTCCAGACCCTTCTACCGTTTAAAAAAAAAGTAAGGTATTCTAAAAAATAAAGTAAGGTCTAGTTGCGCGGACGCCATGGCTCTCAAATCAAATCTCTCGGCTCGAGACCGTCTGATCGGCGGCGCGACGGGACAAAAATTCTAAAATAAATCTATGTAAACCGGCGTCGCTCGACAAATGGTTTCAGGCCACGCGCTCAGGTGGCTTCCTGGCCGTGCGCATCTAGCAGACGGAAGCAGGGATACGCGGGCTGCGTCGCGACGGCGGATGGAACAAGTGAAGCCGATGCGTACCGATCGATACTGTGGAAATTTGTTATATTGCGAAGATTTGGTCGCTGGACAGTTTCCTAGTAGTAGGATTGATAAAATGGATCGGATCGATTGGCACATAACTTTTATTCTTGAGACGAATGCCTAGTGGCGTTTATTGAGTACTCCCTCCGTTTCAAAATATAAGATTTTTAGCTTTGTGAAAAAAAAATATCTAAACTTATTTTAATATATAAATTTGATCTACATGTACTAAAAGTAGTCTAGATACATTTGCTTCACAGAGCTAAAACATCTTATATTTTAAAACGGAGGGAGTAGTAGATACTCTCTCCGTCTCAAATTACTTTGTGTTTTAGTTTTGATCAAAGTCAAACATGTTAAAACTTGACTAAACATTTTTGATAGAATAATAATATTTATAAGATCAATTGTATATAATATAAAAGTATGTTTTATGATGAGTCTAACTATATTTATTACATATTTTACATATTGATATTTTTTCATATATTCGTAGTCAAAGTTTGTGAAGTTTGAATTTGACTAAAGCTAAAACGCCAAGTAATTCGGGACCGAGGGAGTAGTACTGTTACATGGTTTATTACATCAGGTTTAATGGATCCCAGAGGATCCCCATCCCAAAATAAGTTCACTTTGAAACATAAGCATTCCTTACTAAATTATGTTCCACCTTGTTTGCATCCCTAGACATTGTACAACATACTTGCCTTCAAGAAGAGGTTTTTGTAATCTTCTTCGTCGGTCCGCTGCAACAAGAAGTAGCGGTTCGAAAGTTGAGAGATCAAGACATAGCGGGGGTCCGAATTGCCTGTTAATCACCGCGATTCGAAAAGTTAGTAGAAGAAAACAATTGCGAGAGAGATATTTTGAATGAAGGGTGGTCAAACTAAATATTTTATCGCTGTGAACCGAATCGCACGGACACGATGCGTCGTGTAGTACTATCTTGTGATCCAGACCGCGGCTCACATGCTACTGACGCACGCATGAACAAATCGATCTTGGATTCTTGGTGGTGGTGGTATCATGTTTTTGGAGGAAGGTACAAGCAGAATGTGTCATCAGGGATCCGCGTGAGGACCCAGCAGGATAGAGGGCGAGAGCCGGACACCACGCACTCCGTGCTCCCACCCTATCTTCTCTCCCGTGTGGTCGGGGTCGGGGCCGGCCGGGGAGCGGCGAGCATGTGAAGGAGACGCCGGCGCGCAACCGCATGCAGTTTGGTTCCTGCGGACCACGCAGCATCAGAGCGCCCCCGTCACCACTCACCTGCAGGGACGTCCGGCTGCGCATCACCCAGGACCCAGGTGCCCCATCACCGGTGACGGTGACGACGTCTCGCTCGAGCCAAACCAAACGTCCATCCAAAACGGCGAGAGCGAGCCGATCGAAGACCACGGTGGCCGCATGGTCGCACGAGCTGAGCGGCGGTGGATATACGTACGCGCAATGTATTACTACGGCGATGACCGTTTATTATTATTCGTGGTACGAGGTCCATGGAACCTGCGTTAACTCCTGGTACGGCCGTACGTGCTGGTAGTCAGCCAGCCACGCACACAAGTCCATTTGTCCGTCCGATCCCTAGTTAGGACAGACTGACAGCGTAACAAACACATGGAGGCTGTTACCACTACTCACGTGGAACACCAAAAATAGTGACTGTGTTTCCACATTTTTAAGACGGCATTGAACTTTATTTATATACTACGTGCAACGGTCCTCCTCGACGTCAGGCTCATCGAGTATATATTGGCCAAAGGGGTCGATTTTCCAGGAGACCACGTCATGGCCCTCACAAAGATTCGTGTGTTCCATAACAACACTCAAATACGTCCACAGTTCACTACCACCCGCCCCCTGAACCACAAGACTTGCCGGGGCACAAGCCAACCCAACCGAGACGGAAGGGTTATCATAGACAGAAAACAGGGGACCGGCCTATCTTTCAGCGGCCCCTTGTCATGCCACCAATCCAACAAAAAATTGGTGTGATCCACACTTCTAACCTCATGTTTATGTCACAGCTTGAAGAAATGCTTGATTTTATCCAAGTTTCTGAAAGGGTAAAATGGTTAATCTAGAGAATGGTGAATAGGTTTCTTACAAAAAAAATCCTTTTCAAGTTTTAGTCTTTGCAAAATATAAGTGTTCCTAATTACAAACTAGGTAATGCGACCTAGCTAATGATACAAGATACTTCAAGCCATGGGGCGGGCACATGATATTTGTAATGGGTATTCAAAATATAAAAAAAATCCAACGAAAACCCGAAGGTTCACAATTTGTTTAACATAGAAGTACGGACGCATGGATTGAAAAATTGTTAAACAGAAATATTTACGGATTTTCCATAACGATGATATCATCTAAATATAGTAGAGAAATTACATGTCAAATTCTTCAATACTAAACATGAAGGTTCACATATTTTCCATTACAATGACATCATCTCAAAATAGTGAGAAAATCATAAAACCCACCACATTACATGCTAGAGTTTTAAAAAGGCACCACTTTATGCTAGGGTTTTAAAAAACCATTAGTTTAGAGTTGATACGTAAAAGATAACATTGACGGTGCTACTTAGTTCGCCTAAAGAAATTTTCAGAACTAACGTGGCACGACTATAACGTTCGGGGTGACATATGTTAGACGATTCTAAATTTGAACTATTGTGTAAATACGAGCCAAGGCCCACATGTCACCTCTCCCCTCCAAAAAAAAATCCCCACCGCACCCCATCTTCCTCCTCCCAATCTGGTCTCCGTACCTCCATTGTCGGCGGCTTGCTACAGGAAGACGACGAGGAGGCGCGACGGCGGTCACCAGCATTCCCGCGGCCGGGAGCTCGTAGGACACCAACGCGCCCACGGATTTAGACGGCGGACGCCACTGGCTGTCGGTGATGCGAGGGTCCTAGCCCATGCTCTGCTCCTCGCTCGATGCCCTCCAGATGAGATGACAACGGTGATTTGACCGGCCCCGGATATCCTCGACGCGCTCGTGGTTGTCGCGCACCACGGTGCGGCCACCATGGCCAGCCTCCTCTGCTTCGATACCTACTGTCCCATGGTCGGCGCCAAGCGGGCCCTCCTCGTGACCCTTGTCTCCCTCCTTCATGGTAACGATAGGGGCACACACACCACCTAGGACGCCTCGTCTTCCCCAGCTCCGGTGGAGCTACGCTGTTCTCCGGTCAAGCCACCCCCTTCATTCTGTTGCCGTCACAAAATCAGAGAGAGAGAGGGTGGGAGATGTAGGTAGACATGTGGGCTCAAATCTAAGAGAACTAATAGAGGGAGAGAGGGAGGTTGATATATCGGCCCAACAAATTAAAAAGAACCATAATTTAGAACAGTCTATCGTCTATTACCCTGGTTGTTTCTGCCTTGCCACGTCATCCTGACTTCGAGTCCCACACGTTAGAATCATCGTTAGCCATTCTAATTAGCGCAACCAGTGCAATCTGTCACAAGTTTACTCTGAACTAACTAGTGGTTTTTTGAAACTCTAGCTTGTAATATGGTGGTTTTTTATAATTTTCTTCAAAATAGTAGAGAAATTACATAACAATAGTAAATTCATAGCACAACTTTGAGACCTGATATGATTGCATCATCCTATCGTGATTTCTAGTCCGGAAGTTGAAAATCGGAAAAGAAATCAATGAGGATTCAGATCAACCTCTCCTTGGCAACGGAATCCTACGATAATTGCATCATCTCACCTCAGCAACTGAATCAATCGCTAGCCATCTTGCCCTTGTTGCGTCGTGTGTCAGCTGTAGAGCGGCCGAGCGAGTGGCCTCACGGCACTGATGGAATAGGGGAGCCAAACTATTGATGTTGTTGAGATAAGAAGGTCAGCGGAGATACTATGGGCCAAGAGAATAGCTAGCTAGATCTGTTGGGCTGAATACTATATGATAATTGTTTGCTGAAAATAATGGGTATTCAGCTGAATACGCATGAATATATATGTGCCCGTCTCAGCTTCAACCACGAAGGATATCACAAGCTAAACAACTCAAGTAAGAGATTCTGTTTAAAGATTATCAAAGCATGTGGAGACGAAGATGTATTTCCGTGTTCACTCTCTTAGGGAGGAGTTACGTCACGTTTGGAGAGGTGTGAGATCTCACGATGGATTTTCCCAAGCCACGAAGCTCACCTTATCTTCGAGCCTATCTCGATGAAGGAATATCACAATCATGTGTGGTAGACTTTAATGTAGTCTTTAAACCCTCACAAACTTTCCACGGGGCAAATCATAAGTCGGATGACTCCGGACGACCCTAGCCGCCTAGGGTTTTCCACAAACCCAAGAGTACAAAAAACTCTATGAACTCAAGGGGGAATAAACTTTATCTTGGTGGAAACATAGATCGGGACCTCCTCTTGCTTTCTACCAAAGGGATTTGATTTGGTTCGATAGAATGAGAGATTCTAAAGCTTTTGGTGTTTCAACAATATATATATACAGAGAGAGAGAGAGAGCTCAAAGATAGAATCTGAAATGTATTGCCTAACCTCTAAATGGAGAAGAAAGGGGTATATATAGTCCAAGGAGAAAAGTAGCCGTTTGGAGGCAGCTGCGAACAAACCGGCACCAAGTCCGGTGTCGCTGGACTTTGCGTCGGACGAACCAGTGACCAGATCGGCGAGCCAGGACCTAAGCCGAAGTGATCCGGCGTCTCATCCCATCGAATTGGCTATCATTATACCAGTTTGGTATGGGGGGTTTCAACCTGGTGGCCCACAAATGGTTCGGCGTCATGTCTGGCGGTGCCGGATTGACCGCCTGTTTCACAGAAACCCAAAATACGCATGTTTCTCCTTTGACCGAAGGATCTCCTATTGTGGGTCTGATGGATATATGGTGATGGGATGTGTATATGGTAAAATGGAATCCCAAAGAACTCATCGAGACCGCCCCTCTTAACAGTGCGATGTTAATTAGAGAGAAATATAACGAAAACACCAGCTCTTATCTTGAGTAGCGAATGGGGGGTCTCACACTGTCTCTCGTCATCACTTGCGGACTAAAACCTGTGTAAACACTAGTAGGTAGCATTAGTCCACACTTTAGCTCCAGTATCATCGTTAACGAAAATAATGGATAAGGGCAATATTACCCTTCGAGTTCTTCCAGAATAGGGAGCCTGCTTGGCCCGTTCGGGGGAAGATATCCGATGCATCTAGATTTTTTTTCTAGAAAAGAGCATATATTAATATCACATGAATACCAATTACACCCAGTCTCTGCAACAACGCATACCCTATTGGAGATACAGATGCACACAACCGAAAAAAGGAAGAAGAATTACAAAAAAGAAAAGTCCTGCTACAGTAATCTGATCCTTAGCAGCAGCGACACTACCACCACCAAAAACAACACCAGAAGTCCAACCGCTCCAAAAGCGACGCCTCTAAGAAGGAAACAATGCACAAGCGCTGTCATCGCCCGATCAAAGATCTTAGGTTTTCACCCTGAAGAAAGTCCTCGCTCGCAAAAATGCCTTCTGCAAGACCATTTCCAGGCACAACCAATAAAAGCCAGACCTTGGGTTTTCACCCTGCAAGGTAAGACTGCGAACTCCTCCCGTGATGTCCTCCCCTCTAACAGACGCTACTGCGAGTCACAGATAACCAAGACAGATCCTCATCGCCATAAAGACTCAATCCACCATAGCTCGCCCACATGCATGTCTCTAGATTCATGACATTCTATGCATATGACTTCACCATATGTATCGACAAAGACATGTCACATTATGGTAACAGGTAGCAGAGGTTCATCATGCTCCCACTGAAACCAAACTGTCAGCAAAAAAACACAGTTGCGCATGACCGAATTCCTTCCGATCCAGCAAGCTCCAAGCATATGCGCCCATGGGAGTTCACCGGCGGAGCCTTTCGGAGCCAACCACTCTGGACAAATCAGTGGAGACACTCATCAAGTAGATCTTCGTCTTGGTGCGGGAGGAATCCAAGGATCACCCCCTTTATTCAAACCGAGCCGGCAACCCCCTCGCTACCCGTCGGCAACCTGCAACTTCCCTCACACCAAATCCTACCAACAGCCCCGCAGGTAGGCTAGTACCGAGAGAGATGAGCAGAGCAGGGTCGACCCCCACCGGATCTGGCCCTAATACGAGGCATCTAGATATTTGGCTCTATACAAATTCCCCCAAAGATAGTTGGCATGTCGATAGAGCTTTCAAACCCACTTCAGCATTAAGGCAATGTTCATCTTCCTATAATTGAGGATACCCAAACCTCTACTTTCCCTTGGTTGGCAATGCCAACCATTTAACCAAGTAATACTTTCTTTTTGGGCCTGATCCTTCCAAGCAGAAGAATCAAGGGGCAATAAGAGTCGAATTTGACATGCGCCCCATTTGTACAAAGAAAACCCACATGTCAAACATGAGGGAGGCTAGCGAGGAAAGAGTTGGATAGGATTGGCCTCCCCGTGAAGACAAAAATCAACCTAGCCAGGTCTCAATCCTTGTGGCCAACTTCACCGCCGGGAAATTTTGTTGTTCAGCTTTTAGTTTCATGTCCGGAACCGGCATCCCTAAGTAAACAAAGGGGGAGGCACCCAACCTGTAATTGAGCATGTTTGTGATCCTTCGCTGCTCCTCAATGGGCTACCCCATCACTATGACTTCTCTTTGTGGTAGTTGATCTTTAACCCCGACATGTCTTGGAAGCTCATGAGAATTGAAACTTTAGATTAGCATTGTGTAGGCCTTCATTTTGAATCATGATCACTGTGTCATCTGCGCACCGCAAGTGAGAAATCCATCCCCCCACGCACGCACGCACGCGCATGCACACGCGCGCACGCACACACATACACCCTCCCCCACCCTCGGCAAAAATCACAGATTTGACCTAATTAATGAATGATCTCACGAATTAACCTACTTTTTCGAAGAAATCCTGATCTGAACTGTTTCCTTGGCGCTTTACCGGAGGGCACCATGGTCAGTAGCACGGCGCTCTCTGAAAAAGCGCCATGCATCCATGGCGCCCCTGCCAAAAACGCCATGGTCTCGTCCGACGTGGCAGCTGTTGTGGTCCACGTGGGCCCATTTTAAAGTTTGGCGCTTTTTGATACGTTGGAAACGTATCTATAATTTTTGATGCTTCATGCTTGTTTAGTATCTACTTTGCTTCACTTGTCCACACTTTGACGTGCTTTTTACATGTTTTCTGGTACTAACCTATTAACAAGTTGCAACAGTGCCAGATGCCTGTTTTCTGCTGTTTTTGGTTTCAGAAAAGTTAGTAAAGAAATATTCTCGGAATTGGACGGGATGAACGCCAAAGTCAATAAATTTCCGTGAGGAACAAGAAGTCCAGAGCAGAGACGGAGAAGCGGGCCAGGGAGGCCAAACCCCCCCCAGGCGCGGGGTCAGGTGGACCCGCGCCTGGGTAGGGTTTGCCTACCCTGGTCGCCTCCCGGACTCCCCCCTTCACCTATAAGAAGCCCCCGATACAGAAACTCTCGGTGCCCGATCAGAAATCCACGAAACGTCTGTAGCCGCCTCCACCATCATCCCTAGATCGGGGGGATCTGAAGTTCTTCCCGGCACCCTGCCGGAGGGGAGATCATCCCGGAGGCCTTCTCTCCGGTATGATACGTGAGTAGTTCCACCTTGGACTATGGGTCCATGTAGTAGCTAGATGGTTGTATCTCTTCCTTTGTGCTTTCATGTATAGATCTTGTGAGCTCCGTTCATGATCAAGATCTAATCTATTTGTAATCATGCATGTTGTGTTTGCGGGGATCCGATGGATATTGAGATTATTATGTTGGTTTGATTAATGGTTCTATCTTTATGATTCTATCATGTCTGTGTTGTTTGTGATCTTGCATGCTCTCTGTTGCTAGTGGTTATCTTGGCCAAGTAGTTGCTAGTGACTCCAAGAGGGAGTATTTATGCTCGATAGTGGGTTCATGCCTCTAGTTTCCAAGGGAAGTGATAGAAATCTCTTCGGCTGTAGATGTGTTGTTGCTACTAGGGAGAAAACAACGGTCCCTTGTTCATGGAACATGTGGATTGTTTACCTTACACACTTTGCTTAAAGAAGTTGTCGGTTGCTTGCAACCTAATACTGGAGGGGGTTCGGATGATAACCTGAAGGTGGACTTCTAGTCATAGATGCAGTTGGATTACGGTCTATGTATATTGTTGTATTGCCCAATCAACTTTATAGGATCTTTCTAGATAGTAATTGCATTGTTATGCCTTGCTCAGTTCCTATCAATTGCCCCGCTATAATTTGTTTACCCTTCATGCCTTGTTGCTTATCTAAGGAGAGCATCTCTAGTGAACTATGGACCCCAGTCCAATCTTTACCATTGATACATCTTCCACTGTTACTTGTTTACTTGATGCAAACCATTACCTTCTACACCATACGTTTAATCCTTTGTTACATCAAACCGGTGAGCTTGACAACCTCACCGATTCGTTGGGGCAAAGTCTTGAGTTTGTGTTGTGCAGGTCTCCACGTTGCTTCCAACACCTGTGTGACGTTTCCTTGCTCCTTCTGGTTTGATAACCTTGGTTTCTACTAAGGGAAATCTTGCTGTTGTACTCTTCATACCTTGATCTTGGGGTTTACAACGAAGCACTCTTCCTCCCTGTTGAGTGTAGCATCAAGTAATTTCTGGCGCCGTTGCCGGGGAGGCTAAGGACGTCTTCACTAGGGGAGTCCTTCACTTCCTTTCTCTTTACTTTGTTTTTGTTTGCTTAGTTTCTTTTGCTTTGTTTTGTTTGCCTCTTTTAAAAAAACCCAAAAAAAATTAGTCTAGTTTAGTTTGCTTACTTTATTAAAAAACACACAAAAAATTAGTTCATGCTCTAGCTGCTGCTGTTTTTGGCTTGCCCACCTTTGCCAAAATGAACTCTGCTGAGAACACTAAGTTGTGTGACTTCACTAGCACCAACAACAATGATTTCCTAAGCACACGTATTGCTCCACCTGCTCCTGACACTAACTTTTATGAAATTAAGCCTGCTTTGTTGAATCTTGTGATGAGAGATCAATTTTCTCGTGCTGGTTCTGATGATCCTGCTGTCCATCTTAATAGCTTTGTTGAACTTTGTGAGATGCAAAAGTATATGGATGTAGATGGAGATATTATTAAGCTCAGGCTTTTTCCTTTCTCTTTGAGGGGAAAAGCTAAAGAATGGTTGCTATCTTTACCTAAAAATAGTATTGATTCTTGGACTTAAGTGCAAAGATGCTTTTATTGGAAAGTACTATCCTCCTGCTAAGATTATTGCTATGAGAAGTGACATTATGAAATTTAAATAGCTTGATAGTGAACATGTTGCTCCTGCTTGGGAAATAATGAAATCTTTGGTTAAAAATTGCCCTACTCATGGACTCACTTCTTGGATGATTATCCAAACTTTTTATGCAGGTTTGAACTTCTCCTCAAGAAACCTGCTGGATTCTGCTGCTGGAGGCACTTTTATGGGACTCACCTTGGGTGCCACAACAAGGCTCCTTGATAATATGATGGTTAACTACTCTGAATGGCATGTTGAGAGAGCTCCACATGGTAAGAAGGTAAATTCTGTTGAGTAAACTTCCTTTTTGAATGAAAAGATTGATGTTATTATGGCTATGCTTGTTAATGGGAAAGCTCCTCTAGATCCTAATAGTGTTCCCTTAGCCTCTTTGGTGTCTCAAGAAGATCAAGTTGACGTGAACTTCATTAGAAACAACAATTTCAACAACAATGCCTATAGGAATAATTTTGGTAGCAACAACAATTATAGGCCTTATCCTCCTAATAATGGCAATTCCTATGGAAGCTCTTATAATAATGCTAGAAGTGCCCCCTCTGAATTTGAAGTCATGCTCAAGGACTTTATTAGTAAACAAACCACTTTCAATAAGACTATAGAGGAAAGGCTTTTAATTGTTGAGAAAAATATATCCTCTTTGTCTGAAGCTCAAACTTCCTTGGTTAATAAAATGGCTGCTAAACCTGAAACTATGGAAAACACCTTTGCTACTGCTCATGCCATACAAGTTACTATAGATGAAAATGTTAGGCTGTTAGCTCAACTTCATGCTAGGTGGGAAAGGGAAGCTGAAATTGATAGAAACAATAGTGTGTGCACTATCACCACTAAACCACAAGTAGCCCTACTCCTCCTCCTACTATGCCTAAGCCTATTGATCCTACTACTAGTGATGCTAAGTTTGATTTTGATATTGACGGTTGCAATATTTCTGAAGTGATTATGTTCCTACAAAATCTTGCTAGGAGTCCTGATGCTAGTGATATGCATGTTGCTTTTACCAAACACATTACAGATGCTCTTGTTAAGATTAAGGAAGAGAAGCTAAAACACAAAGCTTCTATTCCTAGGAAAGTAGAAGATAGTTGGGAACCCATTATTAATATGCAAGTGAATGACTTTGATCTCAAAGCTTCATGTGATCTTGGTTCTAGTGTCTCTATTATGCCTAGGAAGATTTATGAAATGCTTGATTTACCACCATTAGAAGATTGTCATTTAAATGTCCCACTCAATGATAATGCTAAGAAGAAACTCATGGGGAGTGTTAATGATGTTCTCATTATGGTTAACAATGCTTATGTCCCTGTTGATTTCTATGTTTTGGATGTTGAATACAATGCTTCATGTCCTATTACTTTGGGAAGACCTTTTCTTAGAACAGTTGGTGCCATCATTGATATGAAAGAAGACACCATCAAATATCATTTTACATTCAAGAAAGGTATTGAACACTTACCTATGAGGAGAGATAAGTTGCTTTTTGCTCCTCCTTTGAAAGCAAGGTTTGATGTCAATGCTTCTTCATTTGAAAATACTTGATTCTTCTTGCTTCTTCTGCCTAACTTAAATGGGTTAAAGAAAAGTACTTATTGGGAGATAACCCAAGAGTTTCCTTGAGTCTTGGAAGTTATTACTACTGTAATGACCTCTCCTTATCCTTTTTGTTTGCTTTTTGTACCAAGAATAACCTCTAATGAGAGGGACTAAGATTTGGGGAGTTGCTGTCCCGAAACAAATTTCTGTCCTCCAGCAAGAAAATTCGTGAGGAGGCTCTGTAACTTGGATTGAGCTCAAAATTTACGAATAAATACCCCAGTATGTTGGATAACTTTCATTAGTTCAACACTTTTTGATTTGAGCAACAGAAGATGTTCAAAAAAAATTGTTTCTACCTGCTGGTCTGTTTTGATAGATTGCTGCCATTATTTGCATTTGCTTCTTATTGATTCCTTTTTGAGCTCTCTTTAGGTAAATTGAGTTTCTTTGAAGGAGTTACTACAGTAGCTTGTGTTTTTAGTGAAAATCCTTGCTGTTCCAAAGCTTTTCCAGTGGTCTAATATCTTTTGAATAAGCTAATGTTGCTAATGAAGATTGTGTGAAGTTTTGTATGAAGGAAAAATTTCAGGTGTAGACAGAGAATGATGCAATGAGATGCATAATGGACAAAAACTCAAGCTTGGTGATGCCACCATGGTGTCACCCCAAGAAATATCCAAGAGGTACAAGCGTCAAAGCTTGGGGATGCCCAAGGCATCCCCTTCTTCATCAATAAAAAGCTCAGGTCTGTCTAGACACTTCACTTTTATTATTTCATGCACAATTGTGTTGTTCTTGGAGCATCTTAGTTTTTATTTGCTTTGCTTAGTTTGTTTAGTTTGATTTAGTAGTTTGGACCCCCGTTCTCGCTGTGTTGTTTGCAAATAAGGTTGCTTGGTGTTTGGAAAGGAGTAGTAAGTTCTTGCTTGAAGTGCAAGAGGAGCTTGCATTTACTGTGACTAAGACTTTAGCATGACATGCTAGGTGTTGTTTTTGCATTATGCCTAGTGATTATTTCTGTAGCATGTTTTGTTCCAAACAATTGGGATTGCTTAGTGTGCCTTGAAGAAATTATGCGTTGTTTTAGCATGCAAAAGCATAGTATTGTGGTATTCTCCTTTGATGTTTTGCTTGGGTTGACTTGGCACATGCTCACACCATGTTATGACTATGACAAGTCACCATTAGCCTCTATGATCATTTAGTCCTTGACTTGTAGTGCCACTCTTTGCTTTGATTAGTTTGATTTGTTGCATTGCATAATTATGGCCATTATTGCTCTCTTAGTTGGTTGCTCCTAGTCTTTTGCTAGCCTCCACTTGTATGAGTAAGCTCTACTCATGCTTCCAACTCCCAAGAAACCAAGTTATTCCAAGGTGTCCACTATAAACTCCTATGCATGGTGTGTTACACCACTCCAAAGTATATTCCTGTTTTCATCTATCTTCCAATTAAAAACTATTTTGTTATGTGAAAACTTAGTGATTAAAGCCCTCACGAACTTGATGGCACATTTTATTCTTTGCCCCTAATAAACTTGAACCATTGAGGCAACTTTGTTGTATATGCTTGCACTTATAAGTTGGGATTAGCTGAATTGTGCTATCACCGGGAATGTTTTCAACATTGCACTTGTACTCTTTTTTGTACTTCGTTGATATCATGCTCTTTTGTCTATGGATGTTACCGGTGTGAAATGAAGTGGGAACTTGTAAGTCCATGGAGTTTGTATTCTGTGTTACAGAAACGCCTGGGCCGCTAGCCTAAGCCATGCTTAATCATGGTGGAAACTTGCAGTATCACCATAGTGAGCTATCTATGAAGCATCCTCAATAAAAATCTATGCATATGGTAAATAAAAAGATTGCTGGGATGCTCATTGTCTGCTTGCCTTGTCATTTTGGTTATAGGAAAGCTCATGTACCATGTGCAAGGGGTACCCCGTTGGCGGTTCTCAATGATATGCAAATACTTACAGAGACAAGAACTTGCCTGGGCCCTAAGTTGAGTATCCATGAGGTGTAGCCTTCATAGTCAAGGGACTTGAGATTGCCAACTTATACATTGTCAAGCATATACTCCATCTTTGTCACTTTAACCTTAACCACTTCAAGATGCTTATGATAGGGGCAATGAGGGCTGAAAGCTAACAAGTACCATAATTTTTGGAAGCTCTTTTTGAAACTTGTAATCCCTGCTTCCTTTACAAAAAGGCCTTTCTTTCACCATTATTTAAGTCTCCACTTTCTACCTTTAGGCACCATTAAGAGAGCATAGTTGTAATTTTGTGTGCACTGTTCCAAAGCTTATTAATTGATGCATATTGTGTTATTACTTGTTCATGTGCTACTCTATGAGGGACAAGCTGATTACCACTATGCTATGTTTTCTGCATGTGAAACAAACAAACGCTTTTCAATATATATTATTCATGATCTTTGTTTGTAGCTTGCCATGTTGCATGCATAATTACTATGTCCTATTATTAGAACTCCATCTTTCATGCACATGTTTAGAGTTCTTTGATCCCAGCTTTCAATGTTTGCAAATGGTTGGATCTTTATTGTGAGGGTGCATGTTCACCTAAAAAATTATTATTTTATCACTTACCTACTCGAGGACGACCAGGAGTTAAGCTTGGGGATGCTGATACGTTGGAAACATATCTATAATTTTTTATGCTCCATGCTTGTTTAGTATCTACTTTGCTTTACTTGTCCACACTTTGAGGTGCTTTTTACATGTTTTCTGGTACTAACCTATTAACAAGTTGCAACGGTGCCAGATGCCTGTTTTTTGCTATTTTTGGTTTCAGAAAAGTTAGTAAATAATTATTCTCGGAATTGGACGAGAAGAACGCCAAAGTCCATAACTTTCCGTCGGGAACAAGAAGTCTAGAGGAGAGATGGAGAAGTGGGCCAGGGAGGCCAACCCCCCAGGAGCGGGGTCAGGTGGACCCGCGCGTGGGTAGGGTTTGCCTACCCTGGTCGTCTCCCGGACTCCCCCCTTTGCCTATAAGAATCCCCTGATACATAAGCTCTCGGTGCCCGATCAGAAATCCACAAAACCGTCTGTAGCCGCCGCCACCATCGTCCCTAGATCGGGGGGATCTAAAGTTCTTCTCGGCAACCTGTCGGAGGGGAGATCATCCCGAAGGCCTTATTTCCGGTATGATACGTGAGTAGTTGCACCTTGGACTATGGGTCAATGTAGTAGCTAGATGGTTGTATCTCCTCCTTTGTGCTTTCATGTATAGATCTTGTGAGCTCCGTTCATGATCAAGATCTAATCTATTTGTAATCATGCATGTTGCGTTTGCAGGGATCCGATGGATATTGAGATTATTATGTTGGTTTGATTAATGGTTCTATCTTTATGATTCTATCATGTCTGTGTTGTTTGTGATCTTGCATGCTCTTTGTTGCTAGTGGTTATCTTGGCCAAGTAGTTGCTAGTGACTCCAAGAGGGAGTATTTATGCTCGATAGTGGGTTCATGCCTCTAGTTTCCAAGGGAAGTGACAGAAATCTCTTCGGTTGTAGATGTGTTATTGCTACTAGGGAGAAAACAACGGTCCCTTGTTCATGGAACATGTGGATTGTTTACCTTACATACTTTGCTTAAAGAAGTTGTCGGTTGCTTGCAACCTAATACTGGAGGGGGTTCGGATGATAACCTGAAGGTGGACTTCTAGTCATAGATGCAGTTGGATTACGGTCTATGTATATTGTTGTATTGCCCAATCAACTTTATAAGATCTTTCTAGCTAGTAATTGCATTGTTATGCCTTGCTCAGTTCCTATCAATTGCCCCGCTGTAATTTGTTTACCCTTCATGCCTTGTTGTTTATCTAAGGAGAGCATCTCTAGTGAAATATGGACCCCGGTCCAATCTTTACCATTGATACATCTTCCACTGTTACTTGTTTACTTGATGCAAACCATTACCTTCTACACCATACGTTTAATCCTTTGTTATAGCAAACCGGTGAGCTTGACAACCTCACCGATTCGTTGGGGCAAAGTCTTGAGTTTGTGTTGTGCAGGTCTCCACGTTGCTTCCAACACCTGTGTGACGTTTCCTTCCTCCTTCTGGTTCGATAACCTTGGTTTCTACCGAGGGAAATCTTGCTGTTGTACTCTTCATACCTTGCTCTTGGGGTTTCCAACGAAGCACTCTTCCTCCCTGTTGAGTGTAGCATCACTTTTCATGGAGGCGACATGCTACTAGGCACGACGCTTTTGCAAAAGGCGCCATGGTCCTTAACCCTAGAAAACGGCGTGGGCGCCCTCCTAGCGCCATACCTCTTCATCCCGAGCGATCCTCTCTCTCGCGCGCGCCCCAAGCTCTTCCCCTACTCGAATCCCTTCAAATCGGTTGCTTTTCTCCGTGGATTTGGACTTCCCCTTGCTTCAAGAGGTAATCGCCCCCGATCCCTTGGTTTTTTCCAAATAGATTTGTGCAATTTGGTTCTATTTTGGCAAAGAATCTAGAACCCTAACCCTAGCTATATCTTGGCTTTGGAGTGAAATCTAGGCTTGATGTTGTTGCTTCTAATTATTAGATTTGTAGCTTATGGATAGGATTTGTATGTTAGAATTAGCAAAGTGGCATGACTTGTTTTAGTTGGTAGCTACGTTTGGTGGTGGTAATATAGTTTTCTTTGATGCATAATGGTTGTTGTCATTGTTTTTTAGATGACAAGAATCATTAATGTTCATCATGTGGACAAGGCCGCATTCTTGAAAGCCAATACCGAGTGTGATCCGGAGGAGGTAGCCATGGTGTTTGGCACAAGTCCTACATATGCCGAGGTTGTGGAAAGAGTGAGGAATGATTTGATATGGATGGAACCTAGTGATGTGTATGAGTTGGTTGGAAGGTACAGGGTTTGGCCATCACAGTAGATTGAAGATAATGCCTATCAACTCCGACTTGAATTGGAGTGCATTTAAGGAGATGGTGGCGGAATCTGAAGATAATTCACTTGAGATATTTGCCACAAGAAAGGTTGCGGCTCGGTTTCACATTGACTTGAACCGGCATGCTTCCATGATCCCGGCTCGAGGTGAGCCACATAAGTATGACACAACAATGAGCCAACCTCCATTGATCCCTGTCCGTGTAGAGCCAACCTACGATGACACAACAACGAGGCAACCTTCCATGAGCCTTGTTCGCAATGACAACTATGAAGCACCTCAAATGGAGGATGATGACTTTGAGGGTGATGAGGTAGAGTATGGGCTTCATTACAATGAAGTGGGATATGTGGAGGCAAATTGCGATGAGGAGGACATGGACCATGATCTACCTTATTTGAGGCGTCATGCATCGGACTCCGAGGATGAAGGACCGGATGAAGATGTGGATGAGGATGGTCTAACGGTTAAATTCGCCGAAGCTCACAAAAAAGTAGTAGGTCGGGATCATCGACCTTCATTGTTCTGTGATGTTAGCCTTGCAGATGAGGCCCAAGTTGACGGTGGAATTAGTCGAGTGCTCGAGCCACGAGCACCTTCTAAAAAGGACTTGAAGCCGAAAAAGTACGTGATAAATCCCAGGGTGAAGTTTGATAGCTTGTTGGAATTTCAGATGTGGATCAAGGACTACGCGGTGAAGTACCACCGACCGTACAAGGTGGCTCACTCGGACACTAAGGTGCGTTACACAGTCAAGTGTGAGAAGCAAGGATGTCCATGGGTTGTTCGCGTCCAACCATTGAGGGGCGGGCCACAATGGACCATTGTAAGTTGTCAGTCCATTCATATGTGTGATGACAAGTTTATCAAGGATGGCAAAGTTGTCAAGGATGACCATCGGTAGCTGACCTTGATGACCCACAAGTATACGGGGTGTATCGCAGTACTTTCGATAAATAGGAGTGTCGATCCCAATGAGGAGCAGAAGGTGTTGACTAGTGGTATGGAGCAGGAAATCTCTGTAAATACTTAGCAAACGGATTTTTAGGGGTTTTATGATAAAGCAACAAAACAAAGTGCAAGTAATAAAGATAATGAACAACTGCAGCAAGTGGCCCAATCCTTTAGTGTTCTCTTGAATACGGTCTAGGAGATCCCATTTAGCTTCTTCCTTCATACGTTTGAATGATCCAGCACAAGAAGCATCTAGTAAATCTTTATCATGAAGAGAAAGCCTAGCATAAAAGTTATTGATAATGATATTGTTAGGGAGTTCATGAATAGGACATTTAAGCATTAGTAACTTCAATCTCCCCCAAGCTTGAGTTGTACTCTCTCCATCACGAGGCCAAAAGTTATATATCAAATTTCTATCCTTATGAATCTCACTGGGAGGATAGAATTTAGAATAAAAGAGAGATGCCATTTCCTCCCATTCCATGGATTGTCCATTCTTCAGCAGCTTATACCATTCTTCAGCTCTCCCTTTCAAGTATATAGAGTGTAACTTCTTCTTCACCTGTTCAGTTGTGATACCTGCACACTTAAACAACCCGCATAATTCATGGATAAAACGAAAATGATCACCAGGATGGATAGTTCCATCCCTAAAATAATAATTATCCATAACACAACCAACAATACTTGTAGGTATCTTAAAAGGATCTATCTCAACAGGCGGCGGTTCATCTACTACCCTAACGGTGGTAGTAGTTTTCCCAAACAGAAAACCAAGTGGGTTATCCATATTGGAAACAAAGTAACAAAAATAAATACTCATAGTAGAAGTTTCATTTACCAGTTCCACTCTTCAATAGCTCTTCACTCTCTGACAATGGCACCAGAAAATAGTCTTGATGACCCACAAGTATAGGGGGTGTATCGCAGTACTTTCGATAAATAGGAGTGTCGATCCCAACGAGGAGCAGAAGGTGTTAACTAGTGGTATGGAGCAGGAAATCTCTGTAAATACTTAGCAAACAGATTTTTGGGTTTTTTATAAAGCAACAAAACAAAGTGCAAGTAATAAAGATAACGAACAACTGGAGCAAGTGGCCCAATCCTTTCTTAGCAAAGTACAAGCCGGTGGAAATACTTATAAGGACCAAACGTTCTCGAGGACACATGGGAATTCTGTCAAGTGATTTCGCTTCAAATAGCTGAGTACTCTTCTTTGGTGTTGTAAGTGTTGTGTGGGTGAACCTGTGCTAATGTACCGACCTTACTTGGACTAATACATACTTGTGATTAAACCCCCTGCAAGCATCCACAACTACAGTAAAGTAATTAAGATATAAACCTAACCACAACCTTAAACTCTGAGATCCTATGCTCCCTTATGCAATGGTGTCCTAACGGGGGTTCAGGTTTTTGTCACTCTGACAACCCCACAATTAGTAGCCAAATACACAATGCATTCCCCTAGGCCCATAAATGGTGAAGTATCATGTAGTCTATGTTCACATGACACTACTAGAAGAATAGCACCACAACTTAAATACTAAACCATTGAATAATAACTCAACACAAATCCACTACTAACAACATGACTTCTCCCATGTCCTCAAGAACTAGATGAACTACTCACGAGACATCATATGGATCAAGATCAAAGGTTATATGGTGATGAATAACAATCTGAACATAAACAATAATCCAATGGCTCACAAGCATCAACTACAATAGTAATCAACACCGGGAAAGTTTCCCCTAAGAACTAATGCAAGATACAACACAATTGTTACAGCGGGACGGAGTGGTGATGATGCTGCTGGTGGAGATGATGGTGTGGATGATGATGATACTGATGAAGCCTAGCTTGATGACGGTGTTGATGGCGACGATCTCCCCTCTCCGTGAAGGGATTTCCTCAGCAGAAATCTGTCTGCCGGAGAGCTCTTTCTCTCTCGGTGTTTTCCACCCCGTAGAGGCGGCAGAAATCTTTCTGTGGTCGCCCCCTGGTGTTAGGGTTCTGTGAGCAAGATATAGGCGAGAGGGCGGAGTCGGGAGCTGGCCAGGTGGGCCACACCTGCCCTAGGCGCGGGGCAAGGTGGGCCTGTGCCTAGGGGGGTGTGGGCCCCCTGTGGCCCGGGTACGCCTCTCCTTCTGGCTTCCTCCATCTTCTGGGAAAAATATAATTTTCCAATATTTTTCTGGTATTTTTCTGATCTTCGCGAAATTGCATCAAAACACCTCTTTTTCCATCAGAAACCTGACTCCGACAGTTCATCCTCCAAGAATCATCCAACATGCAAAAACAGAGGAAAAGACATAAGTAATACCTCATTATAAGACATATATCAATGAATAGAGGAAAATTATGATATAGAATGGTGATGCAAATTGGACGTATCAGACCTCCGATTTCATCGCGTATAGAGTTGCAAATAGCATAAGGTCTCTCCCAACATATACTATTAAGGGTGTCATAGATTTGGTTAAAGAAGTATTTGGTTATAAAGTGAAGTATGGTAAGGCGTGGAAGGCCAAACAAGCCGCATTTAAGATTTTGTATGGTGATTGGGAAGAAGCATACAACCGCCTCCCTAGGTTGTTGGGAGCGATGGCCGTAAGGAATTCAGGAATGTATTATGTGGTGGAGCCTCTTGGGTCGGTGACTAGGTTGTACAATGGTGCCACTGTCCGAGTATTTAGTCGTGCATTTGGACATTTGGACCATGCATCAGGAGATTCAAGCATTGTCGGCCTGTTATGTCCGTGGATGGCACATTTTTGACCGAAAAGTTCAAGGGCACACTATTGACTGCCATATGGCACGACGCAAACAACCGGATTTTACCTTTGGCTTTTGCCTTGGTTTCGGCGGAGAACAACAACAACTGGGAGTGGTTTTCCATATATTGAGGACCAAGGTTATAGAACCTGATAGAGAGGTTTGAATCATCTCGGATCGCCATCAAGGAATATTCAATGCAGTCGAGAAGGACATTCCCGGGTGTGCTCGTATCCACCATCGATGGTGCATGAGGCATTTCGTGTCGAACTTCTATAGAGAATGTGGCAACAAGGAATGTGCCGGCGATCTACAAGGTTGTTGTCTTGCCTTCACCGCTCGACATTTTCAAAAATTATATGATAGATTGTATTGTCTCATAGATGATGGTGGCAAAGAGTTTCTCAGAAGGAACCTTAATAAACGGACAAAGTGGGCAAGGGCTTATGACTATGGCGGCAAGAGATACGGTGATTCCACCAGCAACATGGCAGAATGCTTCAACAAAGTACTTAAAGGTGTACATTAATTGCCTGTGACTGCTATAGCAGAGTACACATTTCAGAAGTTGAATGAATACTTTCTAAAGTATAGTGATGAAACGGATAAGCAAATCACCGGGGATAACAAGAAAAAAAAGAAGTATGAGTACCCACCATTGGTTGATAATTGCCTGGAATATCAATCAAAGAAAGGGGATACACAAACGGTTGAATGTTTCAACAACCAAGAACTGATTTACCAAGTGAATGAGCATGGAGGTAGCACAAGGGGAGGTGTGCAACATGGCGGACTGTCCTATAAGGTGTGGATACGGAATGGTTATTGCTCCTGCGAGAGGTCAACATTGTACCATCTCCCTTGCTCACACGTGATGAAGGCGGCATCTGAACGAATGGTGGGTCTTAATCACCCGGATACGGTTAGGTTGGACGAGCATTTCATCCAAGCGGTGAAGAACACATGGGCGGGTAGATTTCAGCCTTACCTTGACCAATCTCAATGGCCAGAATATCATGGTGTCCAACTTTGTCCTGATCCGTCTATGAAGGTTGTTGGCCGGGGAAGAAGACAAACCAAACGTTTACGAGGTGACATGGACGATTGGGCTGGTGGATACCTATAGGAATGGGGGAGCGAGTATTTCGTGGAGCCTTGTGACAAAAAACGTTGTGGAGAATGCAATGTTGAGGTCCATAATAAAACATCATGTAGCAAAAGGAAAAATTCAAAGGAAGCCAACACCCCTATTGGCAGCACAAGCCAAGGAGATGGTGATGGTGGTAGAAAACACAAGCCAAGGAGATGGTGTAGAAGGACAAGCCAAGGAGGTGGTGATGGTGGTAGAAACACAAGCCAAGGAGATGGTGAAGGTGGTAGAAGGCAAGCCAAGGAGATGGTGATGGTGGTAGAAACACCAGCCAAGGAGATGGTGAAGGTGGTAGAAGGACAAGCCAAGGAGGTGGTAGAGGTCGTGGCGGCGGTAGAGGTCATGGCGGTGGTAGAGTTCGTGGCGGTGGTAGAAGTCATGGAGGCGGTATAGGTCGTGGCAGTAGTATGTTTACGTATCTCCGAGGAGAATTTCCGTATGTTTTCTTGCATATTTTTTAATAACTTTTATCGTGCATTTACGTTTATTTCTATTTACTAACTGTTATGTTGCATTCTTGTTATAGGTATGTCGACCCAACCCACCAAGGAGAACAATGATGGGAACGATATGAGCTACTCCAAAGTGTGGACAGAGGCTTTGAGGAGGGTGAAGGAGAGGGAAGACGAAGTATCTCAGTTGATCAAGAAAAGGGAAGAGGAAAGGAGGGAGGCTGAAGAAGAACAACGGTGGGAAGAAGATTTCAACAGGAGATTGTGTGAGGCAAGCATAAAGAAAGCAAAGAAAGAGCGTGAGAGGAAGGAAAAAGAAGCAAAATATTAAAGGGACATGTACTTGAAGAGCTAGAGGAATCATCGTCGGTTTGAGAAGGTGTCTGAAGAGGCTAGTCTCATAATGGAGGAAGAAGAGAGCAAGAATAAAGAAGAGAGTAGACGCCAATTCAAGGCGCAATTCAACTCTATTGTCTAGCTTGCACGCGACTTGAGGGAAAAGTAAGAGGCAGAGGAAGAGAGGAAAAGGAAGGGGAAGGGGAAGGAGCCTCACGCGACATAGTAGAGTTGTCACCATGCTATGATCTATGTTATGGACTTCACTATGTGGAATTTATCTTGAACATTGTCATGCCGAATTTTCCGTCTTGGTTCTTGCGTATGTAATACCCCTTAAGGGACGAACGCCATGTATTCCGTAAATATTCACTGCAATTTCCTGGAATGCTTCTTGTGCCAATAGATTTGTCCATAATGCAATTTTCTAGAACGTTGCCACTAGTATAGGAACTAGCCGCAATATATGAGAAGTCATGAGCATGACGCCCTCTAGGAAAACGCCATGCTAGGTAGCATGGCGCTTTTGCCAAAGGCGCCATGCTTCCATGGCGCTTTGGCCCAGGTCTGGCGCGCTGAGACACAGTACCTTGATGACCCAAGGGATCGCAACAGTCTTCATACATACCAATATATTGATTTGACATAAAAGGAGCCAAAGAATACTTGCAAGCCTTAACAACTGAGTTTTCAATTCAGCTGCACCTGGAAATAGTTCTTGCTCACATAATTTTATCAGTAGCAATAATTTGTAGTGGCAACAGCAAAGCAATAGTAGCATCAAAACAGGAGCAATAGTAACAGTAATAGCAAACAGTAGGATATGAGTGCGATAGGCATAGGGATGGATGGACGGGCATTGCATGGACGAGTCTAAACATGTAACTTCAAGATCTAGTGCATTGCTGATAAATAAGAACAAGCATCCAAGTACTAAATAATCATAGGCATGTGCTCCATATATAGTCATGCGTGCTTGCAATGAGAACTTGCACACCATCTTCTGTCCAGCCAGCCCGTGGCTGATACGTCGGAAACGTATCTATAATTTCTGATGTTCCATGCTTGTTTTGTATCTACTTTTCTTTGCTTTGTCTATACTTTGAGGTGTTTTTATATATTTTATGGAACTAACCTATTAACAAGATGCCATAGTGCCAGTTGCCTGCTTTCTTCTGTTTTTGGTTCCAGAAAGGCAGAAAATCAATATTCTCGGAATTGGACGGGACAAAAGCCAAAGTCATTATTTTCTCAGAGCAACGCGGAACCACGAAGCAGAGCCAGAGGGGGGGCACGGGGTGGCCGCACCCCTAGGTGCGGGCAAGCCCTAGAGGCGCCCACAAGGGGTGTGCCCCCCTGGACCCCCACTGACCTTGATTCCTGCGCCTATAAGAAGCCTCTGACCCAAAAACCCTAGGGCATCCAGAAGAAATCCACGAAAACCTCTATAGCACCACTGCTACCAAAGGGGAGATTCGAGGGACAGAAAATCTCTGTTCCAGCACCCTGCCGGGACGGGGAAGTTCCCCCAGATCCATCTCCATCGATCTCCACCACCATCTCCATCACCGTTGCTGATTCCCATGATGAGGAGGGAGTAGTTCTTACTCGAGGCTAAGGGCTCTACCGGTAGCTATGTGTTCATCTCTCTCTATGCATGATCTTTTGGTCATGAGCTTTGTAATCAAGTAGATCTACCTTGATACTCAAGTGCTTCATTAGATCTCTGCTCTCCCCATGTGTGTGAAAGTGACAGCGTGCACGCCATGGTGGCACTTAGGTTTGAGTCTACATAAATACTCCTTGTGCTTTAATAGATCTATGCTTTTCCCCACGTGTGTGAAAGTGACAGCATGCATACCGTGTGTGGCTCTTTGGCTAGATTGAATATTTTTATGAGTTATATTTGGAGTTGGATGTCTCTATGAAATTGTGGTGTTTGTTGGAACCATCTAGCGCTCAAGGTGACAGTGTGGGGTTATCTAGATTGGGGAAGGCAGACTTTGAGGTGTGTTGTTATAGCCCTACCATGGATTAGAGTGTCCAACCGGAGAGTAGTTAAGAGTAGTATCATGAAGAGAGGATATTTATATGAGAGAGTGTTCACTAGTGAAAGTATGATCCCTAGGCCTTGTTTCTAAACATTGAAACACCGTTTGCATCTAGATCTGTTGCATGTTTGCTTGCTTCCATTCTTTACCTCACCGTCAAGCTCCATCAAAGAAATTTTCTGGCACCATTACCACTTGTATTTCACTATCTATTTGCCGAACTAGTGCACCTATACACCTGACAAGTGTATTGGGTGTGTTGGGGACACAAGAGACTTCTTGTATCTTGATTGCAGGATTGCTTGAGAGGGAATACCTTTGACCACTTCCTCCCTGAGTTCGATAAACCTTGGGTAATCCACTTAAGGAAACTTGTTGCTGTTCTACAAACCTCTGCACTTGGAGGCCCAACAACTGTCTACAAGAATAGAAGTGCGTAGACATCAGTGGCAGCAGGGCCTCTAGGGAACTACTGGCAATGAAGGTGCTCCTTTTAATAGAGCACCAGAGCAAAAGCATTAACACTCCATGAACACATGTGATCCTCACACCACAGCCATCCCCCCCGGTTGTCCCAATTTCTGTCACTTCGGGGCCTTTGGATCCGGGCAATCATATGTGTACACAACTTGCAGATAAGATCACAAAAAATACTATCATAATGATTCAATAATAAGTTCAGATCTGAGATCATGGCACTCATGCCCTAGTGACAAGCATTAAGCACAACAAGTTGCAAAAAACTCAAATAGCACTAATAGAGATACTAGGCACTATGCCCTAACAATCTTATTTGATTACATGATAGAACTCATCCAATCCCTACCATCCCCATAGCCTACAGGGGGATTACTCACTCATGGATGAGGGAAACATCGATGGTTGATGGAGAGGCATTGGTGATGACGACGGCGATGATCCTCTCCAAATTCCCCATCCTGGTAGGGTGCCAGAACGGAGTTTCTGGATCTGAATCTTGGTTTCTGATGGTGGTGGCGGAGCGGAACTCTTTCTGGAAAAACGACGAACCACCTCAGTTTTTAGGTCAAGAGGTGACTTATAGGCGAAGAGGGAGCCCGAGGGGGAGCCTGGGGTGGCCGCACCCCCAGCTCGCGCCTGGCAGGGGTGTGGGCCCCCCAGGCCTCTACTCCGTCTCGTCTTCTGGCTCCGTGGGTCTTCTAGTGAAATAGGATTTTTGGAATATTTTCCGGGATTTTTCCTGATAGTTGATTTTCTGCACAAACATCAAGGTAATTCTACTGAAAACAATGTCAGTTCATGTTAGTTGTATCCAAATCACACAAGTTTAGAGGAGAAACAATAGCAAAAGTATTCAGGAAAGTAGATACGTTTTGGACGTATCAACTCCCCCCAAGCTTAGCTTATTGCTTGTCCTCAAGAAATTGAGTTGAAAACTGAGTGCGATAATAAGAAGTATGCAACCAAGTCTACTCAATAGTCATTGCAAGCTATGAAGAGAAACCAACTCAATAATAATAAGCAGCATTAAGCATAAACATAAGCAACATTGCAATGCTCATAATAAGGTATGATAGAGTGGTATCTCGCTTGTCTTTGTTTGTAGAGCATAATATAAATGTCAAGGCACCTCTGAAGTTCAAGTGAAGACTAGAAGTAAAAATGTCAAAGATACAAGCATCAAAGTCATGGCATAATTAACCAAGTTTTGGAACAAACACAAAAATGACAACTATGCTCTCAAGAAGGTGCTCATAGAATAAGTGGTGACTCAACAAGGGAGTGAAAAAAGGTTTTGAAGAGTTTGAAAGGCTTCCTAATGCTGAAAGGAAGGTACTCACTAGCTTTGAGCTCTCATTGCCCCTATCATAGGCATCTTCATATGGTTAAGGTGAAAGTGAGGTCCAATATGAGTTATATGCTTGACAGACCATAAACTGGAAATCCCATGTCCCTTGAGTATGAGGGCCACTCTGCATGCTATTCAACTTTGGTTACCTGCAAGTTCTTGTCATTGTACATACATGCATATCATAGAGAACCACCAACGAGGTACCCCTTGCACATGATACATGAGCTATCCCGTGATCAAAATGACAAGGCAAGCAGACAATGAGCATCTTAGCGATCTTTTTATTTACTATGTGCATAGCTTTTTATTGAGGATGCTTCACAGAATGCTCATTATGGTGGTGCTGCAAGTTTCCACCATGATTAGGCATGGCTTAGGGTAGTGGCCCATGCGTTTTTCTAACACATATATATACTCCATGAACTCACAAGCTCCCCTTTTATTTCACACCGTCGACATCCGCAAACAAAAGAGCAAGGTATCAACTGGATATGTATCCATAAGTGTTGAAAACGTTCCCCGTGACAGCACGGTTCTGCTAACTCCCAGCCTATAATTTGCAAGCATATAACTTTCATGGACAGGTCACAATGGTTCAGGATTATTAAGTACAAGGAATAAAGTGTGCCATCAAGTTCGTGAGAGCTTTACTAACTAACTTTCTCAAAACAGACAAACATTTTATTTGGAAGAAAACAAGGCATATAGAATATGCACTGAAATAGCAAATGATGCTAATAGGTAGGTATGGTGGACACTGTTGGCAATATTGGTTTTGTGGAGTTGGAAGCACAAGTAGAGCTCATACTCAGTGCAAGTGAAGGATAGCAATAGAGGGAGTGACAAATGAGAGAGAAATAACTTTCATAATCATGCTCGCAACAAAACAAGACTAATTATGGCATGGAAGTGATACAAGAACTCTGAGGCAAAATAAATCATCGAGGCTTGCTGACTATTGTTTAGTCATATGCATGCGTGAGCATGTGCCAAGTTGATTCACATGAAACATTCATAGGAGCATACCAAAATATCATACCAAAATATGAATAGAACAATGCAAGTAAACATTCATATGACATGCTACAAACTATTAGCAAGCTAGAGCTAATCACACAAGCAAGAACTACTAAGCATCCATCAGTAACATACACCTTACATGAACAGACTAAGCATGCTCACCATGATGAGTATATGTACAAAAATGAAAACAAATAGAGTTCATTACCAGCCACTTACCACACCTCGAGTTGTCTTAATCTTCATTATTGCCCTTCACTTGTGTGACTTGAATAATAACATGAAACCAAAATCCACTGAGGACGGCTGAAACCTGCAAAGAACTCACAAAACCAAAGAAGAATAACAAATATATTTCGTGTTTTTGATTTTTCAAAGCAAGCAAACAAAGCAAAAACAAAGCAAAATATTTTTGGATTTTTCTTTAAGGCAAACCAAAGCTAAAAAGCAAAGAAACAAACCAAGAGAAACAACAAAATATTTTTGGTATTTTTGTGTTTTGAGAAAGCAGAAAGAAAAACCAAAAAGAAAGCGAAACAATGGATATACAAAGGACCGACGAAACATGATATATAGATGAGCGTGATGTCGGTATACCTCCCCCCAAGCTTAGGCTTTTTGCCTAAGTGGGGCTCAATAGCGTGGGTAGTAACCCCAAGCTGGTGGGTCATCATAGTAATGATCATAGTCAGGCGCTTGCAATGAAGAAGAAGACGCGCCCCAATCAAATGAGGGCTGCTGGAATGAAGACTCTCCCAAGTTGGAGGGCTGAACTAAATCATCTTCGGCATTCTGTACAACATTCTCCTCTTGCTGGGAGAGCTCCGCCACATATGTGTCAATCTCCTCCTCTGTGAGCGACCATCCTTGCCTGTTATCAAAGTTAAACAAAGTAGGTACATGCAAATAAACTATTTTCTCAGTCCTACCCCCTCTCCAACCTTGTTGGGCAAAAGATAGTTCAAATGGTAAACTTCTCACATTAGCCCCCAAGGAAACAAAACCATGCTGAATCATGGATTCAAGATCAAGCCTCTCTATAGGGAACCGATAATATGAATGGTGAGGCTCTAAACCATGGAAAGCTAGCAACCTACAAGCAATGATACCTCCACAAATTCCACCCTTCTCGTGGTTGGTTGTGAGACGCTAAGCTATCAAAGCACCAAGGTTATAAGATCTATTTCTATTCAAAGCAGTTGTGATAAATTCTAGATCAAAATAAGATAATTTCCTAGCAATCTTTCTAGCAAGAACACACTTGGTAATGAAGTAGGCAAAATATCTAATGGTTGGGAACTGAATGTTCCAAATTTTACCACTTTCCTTTGAGAAGTCGAAACCTTGGCAAATCTCAGCATATAAATCCATAAGTGACTTGGGCCTCTCCTTGATCTTCTCACAAGATCCCCACTGAGGTACTCTAATTTCTTCACAGAAATCATCAAAAGGCAGGTCTACAGCAACATTGTATATTTTATAATGGACCATGGGATTAGATCTAGACCAAGTAAACCGGAAGTCCTGCACAACAACCATGGTTAGCTTAACATATTGAAATGGTTCACCTTCAACAAAGTGTTCCAACCCTTCATTGGTAATCATAGTTTGGAAATCCTGGAAGATTCCTGCAGTTCTCATAAATTCATGGCATGGATATATGGAAGGAAAAACTCCTTCCTCACGATGAACTTTCATTGGCTCAGGTGCTATCAAGTCATATTGATTCAATGGGTATGCGCTCATCTTCCTTTCTAAAAAATTTAGACAAACATCAAACCAAGTGATTTCCAAGTTGATAAATGATGATAAACTATACTATAGGAACTTGCTAGAGGGCTACACATGCATCAAAATGCAATCTCTAAGCATAGAACAAGCATGCAAGATCACACAACCTATCACCTATAGCAGCAAAATACTCAAGATACAATCTATCAACCACAAATCTAATTGGACATGCGGAGGGGGCACATACCAAGGAGAAATCCCTCAAAAAATTAGCAACAAAGATGGGCTGAGCAAGGAGATCGAAAATCGCGAGCAAGAACAACAGGAACTCGACCTTGAGAAAGTTTTTCGGTGTTTTTCGGGAGAGAGAAAGAAGATGGCTAGGAGGAGGCACCTTGGAGGTACCCAGGTGGGCCACACCCCACCTAGGCGCCACTTGTAGGGAGGTCGCGCCTACCAGAGGTGTGGGTGCCTGGGGTGGCCCCCTGGGTCACCCCAGGTGTCCCTTTGCCCCTTTTTTCGAGGAAAAAATTATTTTGAATTTTTTAGGATTTTTCGAGAAACTTTATTTTTGGCCAATTTTTAGGGTATGAAAATTGATTGTCTCGCAAAAACAGATTTTTTAGAAGAAGCAAAAGCAAACCAAAAAACCAAACTACAGAAGTTCTAAGACACTCTAACAAGCAAACAACTAGCAAAACCAAAGCTAGCAAAAGAAAAAGGCAAAGACTAGGAAGGAGAAAAATAAAAGAAAGCAAGTATAACCATAGTGAAAACATTATTTTGTTCATTAAAATCCTTTTGTTAACAAGGTTGATCAAGTCTTGTTACCAAAACAATCTTATATGAAAAAACTTTGCATTCCACAAGGTGATTATGTTACCTCATACTTGATAGCAATGGTCCCAATCATAATAGTTTCAAAATTTTCTTGTGGAATGGGACAATATATTTCTCCAACCTTGATGCTCTCAATATTTTCAATGGAATTCAGGCAATAGCTCTTAGCAACCTTCTTGGGGAAATATACAGTATGCTCTTTGTCATTAATATTGAATGTTACTTTTCCTTGATTACAATTAATGACATCACCTGCAGTATTAAGAAAAAGTCTCCCAAAAATAATAGACATATTATCATCTTCAGGCATCTCAAGCACAACAAAATCAGTTAAAACCAAGAAATTATGAGCCACTTGAACAGGAACATACTCACATATACCAATAGGAATAGTAGTTGACTTATCAGCCATTTGCAAAGATATATCAATTGGTATCAACTTTTCTAGCTGGAGTCTCTTGTAGAGAGAAAAAGGCATAACACTAACTCCAGCTCCCAGATCACATAAAGCAGATCTAACATAATTGTTCTTAATAGATCAAGGAATAGTTGGTATACCTGGATCACCAAGTTTCTTTGGAACCTTACCATTGAAGGAATAATTAGCAAGCAAAGTAGAAATCTCCTCATTAGGAATCTTTCTTTTATTAGAGACAATATCCTTCATATACTTTGAATAAGGAGGCAATTTAATAGCATTAGTCAAAGTAATTTGCAAAATAAAGGTTTCATCCACTCACAAAACTTGTTGTAGTGTTCTTCCTCCTTTGACTTGTGTTTCTTACCTGGAAAAGGCATGGGTTTCTACATCCAAAGTTCTCTCTCTTTACCATGTTTATTAACAATAAAATCTTCCTTAGTGTACTTGGTGTTCTTAGTGTGCTTCTCAGGTTCTTCCTCAACTTCCTCCTTATCAGGAGCATCATTTTTATCATTACCAGTCTCAGTTTCAACATCAGAGACAGATATACTATTAGGGTCTATAGCAGGTTCAAGTGGTTCCTCAATTGCCTTATGTTTCTTTTCTTTCTCTTACGAGGACTACCACTACTTTCACCTTGTTGAGAATCCTGCTCAATTCTTTTAGGGTGTCCTTCAGGATATAAAGGATCTTGAGTAGCTATACCACTCCAAGTTCTAATTCCATAAGCATGTCTATCTCCTAAGGCATTAACTAGCATATCTTTTTGTACCTTGGCATTTTAATATCATTAGAAGTTCTTTCCACAATATCTTTAAACTCATTAATAGCTCCAGAGTTTTCCAATAAATGATTCTGAACTTGTTTATTAAAATTACCTTGTTTAACAATAAATGTGTCAAGTTCCTCTAAGCATTGATCAAGAGGCTTACCATAGGGAATATCACTTTCATTAAAATGGAGAGAGTGTACCTCAATAGAAGATGAGTGGGGAATTGGCTTACATAATTCTTCTATAGGAGGTAGATTCTTCACATCTTCAGCTCTCTAATACCTTTCTCCTTTAGACATTTCTTAGCTTCCTTCATCACTTCATCATTTAATGCAAAAACTCCCATCTTCTTTGGTGTTGGTATTGGATCTGGTTCATGCACAACTGGTTCAGGAGTAACAGGCTCAGGTGTATTTAGCTCAGTTGAAGTCCAATCATCATAATTATTGCTTATTTTAGCCATCAATTCTTCAGCATCGGTAGGAGTTCTTTTCTTGAAAACACAATCAGCAAAGCTATATAGGTATGTCCTAGAATCATCAGTTAGTCCATTATAATAAATATCAAGAAGCTCATTTTTAGGTAATGGACATCCAGGATGTGCATGAATCAAGGCACAGAACCTTGTCCATGACTCAGGCAATTTATCTTCTTCTCCCTATTTAAAATAAAAAAGTCTCTGCAAAGCAGCATGTCTAGCAGTGGGAGGAAAATATTTCTGGAAGAAAGAAGCAATCAAGCAATCAGAGCTATCAATGGAACCAGGAGGTAATCTATTAAACCAAGCCCTAGCTTTTCCTTTTAGTGAAAAAGGGAAGATCTTAGTAACAAAATACTTGCGCATGTTAAAATCATCAGAGAACAAAGCACTCATAGTAGAAAGCTCATTCATATGAGCCACAACACTCTCATTTTCAGTCCCACAAAAAGGTTCTTTCTCAACAATGTTCAAATATGATAATTCAAGAGAGAAATCATAATCTTTATATTTAATATCTATGGGATAGGTGGCAAACTTAGGATCAGAGGACAGTTTAGGAATAATGGTACGTCTAGCAAGGAGACTCTTAATAGCACTAGCACCGTGTGTGTTTTGGCACTCTTCAACAAATTCATCAGTGAACTAAATGTAACCATCATTAATATCATAACTCTCTCTAGACTCAGGTGAGCTAACAGGTGTAACAATGTCTTCACTAGGAGTTTTAGTATTTCCTTAACTAGCCATAGTATCATCTAGGAAAGGACCTAATGAACCACTCGCATCAAGCACAGTAGAAGTAACATCATGAGCATCAAAAGCAGTTTCAGATTCAGCAGTAGTAGCAGTGTGTGTAGCATGAGTATGTGGTGGTGGTGTGACAAGCTTACTTATAACAGACGGTGAATCAAGAGCAACAGAGGTATTTAGGACTGTACCTCTTCTTGTAGTGGATGGTAAAATAGGGAACTTTCCATCACGAGACTTACCCATGATGAACGGAGTAGCAATGAACAATTGTAGATCCAAGTGAACTTAAAAATAAATCTATGCTCCCCGACAACGGCGCCATAAAATAGTCTTGATGACCCACAAGTATAAGGGATCGCAACAGTCTTCGTGGGTAGTATTACCCAATTTATTGATTTGACACAAGGGGAGCCAAAGAATACTTGCAAGCCTTAACAACTGAGTTGTCAATTCAGCTGCACCTGGAAATAGTTCTTGCTCATAGAAGTTTATCAGTAGCAACAGTTTGTAGTGGCAACAACAAAGCAACAGTAGCAGCAAAATAGGAGCAACAGTAACAATAGCAGCAAACAGTAGGATATGAGTGCGGTAGGCATAGGGATGGATGGATAGGCGTTGCATGGACGAGTCTAAACATGTAAATTCAAGATCTAGGGCATTGCATATAAATAAGAACAAGCATCCAAGTACTAAATAATCATAGGCATGTGCTCCATATATAGTCATGTGTGCTCGCAATGAGAACTTGCACAACATCTTCTGTCCAGCCAGCCCATGGCAGCGTGGCCTCTAGGAAACTACTGTCAATTAAGGTGCTCCTTTTAATAGAGCATCGGAGCAAAGCATTAACACTCCATGAACACATGTGATCCTCACACCACAGCCATCCCCTCCGGTTGTCCCAATTTCTGTCACTTCGGGGCCTTTGGATCCAAACAATAATATGTGTACACAACTTGTAGATAATATCACAAACAATACTATCATAATGATTCAATAATAAGTTCAGATCTGAGATCATGGCACTCAGACCCTAGTGATAAGCATTAAGCACAACAAGTTGCAACAAAGTCAAATAGCACTATTAGAGATACTAGGCACTATGCCCTAACAATCTTATTCGATTACATGATAGAACTCATCCAATCCCTACCATCCCCATAGACTATAGCGGGGGATTACTCACTCATGGATGAGGGAAACATCGATGGTTGATGGAGAGGCGTTGGTGATGACGATGGCGATGATCCTCTCCAAATTCCCCGTCTCGGCAGGGTGCAAGAACGGAGTTTCTGGATCTGAATCTTGGTTTCTGATGGTGGCGGCAGAGCGGAACTCTTTCTAGAAAAACTACGAACCCCCTCGGTTTTTAGGTCAAGGGGTGACTTATAGGTGAAGAGGGAGCCCGAGGGGGTGTCTAGGATGGCCGCATCCCCTAGGCGCGGCCTAGGCCCACCCGCGCCTGGCAGGGGTGTGGGCCCCCCAGGCCTCCACTCCGTCTCGTCTTCTGGCTCCGTGGGTCTTCTGGTGAAAGAGGATTTTTGGCATATTTTCCGGGATTTTTCCTGATAGTTGATTTTCTACACAAAAACTAAACACCAAGGTAATTCTACTGAAAACAGCGTCAGTCCGTGTTAGTTGTATCCAAATCATACAAGTTTAGAGGAGAGACAATAGCAAAAGTGTTCGGGAAAGTAGATACGTTTTGGACGTATCATAGATGCGCGCGAGCGACGAAAAGCCACACCCGAATTTCGGCTAAGTCATGAGCATGGCGCCCCTCGGAAAACACCATGCTAGGTAGCATGGCGCTTTTGCCGAAGGCGCCATGCTTCCATGGCGCTTTGGCCCAGGTCTGGCGCGCTGAGACATAGTAGCTGCGCGAGCGACGAAAAGCCACACCCGAATTTCGGCTAATTCATGAGCACGGCGCCCTATGGGAAAACGTCATGCTAGGTAGCATGGTGCTTTTGCCGAAGGCGCCATGCTTCCATGGAGTTTTCCCAGGGGGCGCCATGCTAGGTTGCATGGCGCTTTGCTGAAAAATGCCATGCTTCTTAACATATGCATATTTGAACACTGCAGTAGTTCAACACTACACATTTCAACACATCAAACATTTGAATATCCAGTTTATAACACATCAACACATCAAACACATCAACACATCAGAACATCCAGTTTTTAACACATCAACACACCAATAAGTTGAAAAAAATTCAAAATAACGACACCAAACAACAAGTTCAAACTACAAGTTCATAATGACCACAAGCACTAGTTCAAGCTACGATATCACTTTCTCCCGTTCCCCCTTTTTGCCACCCGATCCTCGTTCGCCTTGCTACGTCCCTCCTGCCTCCTAACCCTCCGCGGAGGATTGGAGTCTTCCTCCTCGCAGCTAGGGGCATGGCGTGACACCTGTGCTCGACGCTTGTTCTCCCATTCACTTGGTGTGTATGGATTCCTCGGTAGCCTCCTCCTCCTCATCCGCGACCGTTGACTAGACTGCGGGGCGTCGTGTAATTGAGACATTCCTATCTCCTCCTGTTCATCCTCGTCCTCACCATCTTCCTCCTCATCCTCATCCTGACCCGCTTCCTCCTCCTCATCCTTGCCCTCTTCCTCATGTTCATCTTGTACATCATCCTCTAGGCCGGATGACCTAACTGGCGATGCAGCATCGACGGTGCGGCAACCAAGCAAGACACCTAATCCACGGACCCAACGCTTGGTACGCTATGACATTGACGAATATGTTAGAACATTTCAGCACACGTAAAAGTACAATAGAACTAGGAACTGTATGAACACATACCTCCACAAATGCTCGAAGGGCTGACTCGGACTCCTTCCAGGAGGATGTTTAAGTGCTTCCGAGGCCTCATCCACGTGTTTCGAGATCTCCTCGCGCTAGCAAAAGAACAAAATAGTCAATTTTATGTCGCTACAATTGCACATAACAGTCCCCAGCACAATGCTTACCACAAAGCAGACAACCCCCGCTGAATTTGCACCCCTGTCGCCTCGGACAAGTCCGTTGTACTCTATCTGGATCAAATCGTCAAAAGAAGGAAAAGGATCCTCCACTATGTCATGAGATGCAAACGAAGGCGACTGCAGGTACAAATGAGACACCTTCCCAAGCCACAAAAGATACCGATTTAACGCCGCAGCATCATGCGACTGAAGGGGTTTCGCAGCATAGTAAATCAAAATTTTCTACGGAAGCGAACAGAGGGAAAGCCAAGATCTAATATAGGAGATGCAAACAACGAGAGAGATTGGATTAGATCTTCATACCCTTGAAGATTCGCACAGCGGAACGTTCGTCGGAACGTGGGTGATGTAGTCGTACTCGCTTCTCCTCCTCGCGATCCGATCCGATCTAGCACCACAAGTGGCGGTGCCTCCGTGAGATGCACACGTGCAGCACCTCGACGTCTCCTCCTTCCTCGGACCAGCAAGTATGGTGGAGAGATGGATTGGATCTACAACACGACGGCGTGGTGTATATGGTGGAGAATTTCTGCTGTAGGGCTTCGCCTACAAACAGTCGGGAGGGAGAGAGGAAGGCAGCAGGGCTACTAGGGTTTGGAGGAAGGTGTGTGGGAGGGGGGGCGCACCAGCCCTCTATATATAGAGGGGAGGGGGCGGCCAGCCCTAGCCCCTCCTCCAAGCCTATCTCTAGTTTAAACAATTTAAACTCTCCCTTATCTAGAAATCCTATCTTATCTTATCTCTAGTTTAAACGATTTAAACTCTCTAGGATCGGCTGGGCCCTATGGGGCCTTGTGCCCCTGGCCCAATGCGGCCAGGACACTCCCTCATAGGCCCATGCCCCCTCCCGGAAGGTGGGGCCACGTTGGTCCCCTTCCGGAAGGTTCTAGAAGCTTCCGGTACAATACCGATTAACCCGGAACAATTCCGAACTCCAAAAACTGCACTGCCTTATATGAATCTTATTCTCCGGACCATTCCGGAACCTCTCGTGATATCCTGGATCCCATCCGAGACTCCGAACAAAAATTCATAAACCAATTATCCAATCTATCCTAGCGTCGAGACACGTTAAGTGTGTGACCCTGCGGGTTCGAGAATATGCAGACATGATCTTCTATCAATAATCAACAGCGGGGTCTGGGCACCCATATTGACTCCCACACATTCATCGATGATCATATCGGATGAACCACGATGCCAGGATTCAATCAATCCCATATATATATTCCCTTCGTCTCGCGATATTTTACTTGCCCGAGATTCGATCGTCGGTATCGTCATACCTAGTTCAATCTCGTTCACAGCAAGTACTTTACTCATTCCGTAATCCGATATCACTTTGTGATTAACTCCTTAACCACATGCTTGCAAGTGGTGTTGATATCGATTACCGAGTGGGCCCGAAGTATATCTCTCCGACTTGGGAGGGACAAATTCCATCTCGATACATACAACCCAACAGATACTTTCCGATCACCTGAGAGACACCTTTATGATCACCCTCTCATAGGATGACGTTTGATGACCTCAAAGCTTTCTTACGATACCAGGGAGTTGCATTATCTCATGGTCTAAGGAATACAATATTTGACATAAGAAAAGCTTTGCAAAGACGAACACGATGACACGATCTAATTTCTTCGCTTAGTTTGGGTCTGTCCACCATATCATTCTCCCAATGATATGATCTCATTTTCAATCGACAACTCATGTCTATGGTTAGGAAACCTTAACCATCATTGATCAATGAGCTAGTCCATAGAGGCGTACTAGGGACACAGTGTTGTTCACAAACCACACAAGTATTAATGTTTCCGCTTAATACAATTCTAGCATGGAATATAAACATTATCATGAACAAGAATTATAATAATAACATCTTTATTATTGCCTCTAGGGCATAATTCCAACAGTCTCCCACTTGCACTAGAGTCAATAATCTAGTTTACATTTGGCAACAATCTCACACCCATGGCACTGAGGTGCTGATCATGTTTTACACGTGGAAGAGGTTTAGTCAATGGATCTGCGATATTCAGATCTGTATGTACTTTGCTGATCTTCAGATCTCCATCTGCTATATAATCTCGAATTATATGAAACTTGCGGTTGATATGCTTGGTCTTTGGATGATATCTTGGTTCCTTAGCGAGTGGTATGGCGCCAGTGTTGTCACACAATATCTCCAGTGGGTCCAATGCACTTGGAACCACGCCAAGCTCAGTGATGAAGTTTCTGATCCAAACTCCTTCACTTGACGCTTCTGCAGCAGCCATGTATTCCGCTTCTACTGTAGATCCCGCGATCACGCTTTGCTTGTAGCTTCTCCAGCTCACAGCTCCTCCATTCAAAATATACACGTATCCTGTCTGAGATTTAGAATCATCCTTGTCGGTGTCGAAACTAGCATCGACGTAACCTTTTACGACGAGCTGTTCATCACCCCCATAGACTAAGAACATTTCTTTAGTCCTATTCAGGTACCTTAGGATGTTCTTCACGGCTGTCCAGTGTTCCACTCCTGGATCACTTTGATATCTGCTCGTCAAACTAAGAGCATTGGACACATCCGGTCTAGTACACAGCATGGCATACATGATGGAACCTATGGCCGAGGCATAAGGCACTTTGCTCATAGCTTCCCTATCATTTACCGTAGCTAGACACTGAGCCTTGCTCAATATCTTACCTGACAACATAGGCACTGAACCTTTCAATGCCTTATCCATTCTGAACCTTTTCAGAACTTTGTCTAGGTATGTACTCTGGCTTAAAGCTATCAGGCGTCTTTGTCTATCTCTATAGATTTTGATGCCCAATATATAAGCAGCTTCACCTAGGTCTTTCATTGAAAAACACTTGTTCAAATAACTCTTCACATCGTTAAGCATGTTGATGTCATTTCCAATAATCAATATGTCATCCACATATAGTACCAGAAACGTCACCGAGCTCCCACTCACTTTCTTGTAGATGCAAGATTCGTAGCAGTTTGGAACAAATCCAAAGCTCTTGATCACTTGATCAAAATGAAGGTTCCAACTCCGAGATGCTTGCTTCAGTCCATAAATGGAACGCTGAAGTTTGCATACTTTATCAGCATCCTTAGGATCGACAAAACCTTCGGGTTGCATCATATACAACTCTTCATCAATGTTGCCATTGAGGAACGCAGTCTTGACATCCATCTGCCATATTTCATAATCATGAAACGCAGCAATTGCTAATAAAATCCGAATGGACTTAAACATCGCTACGGGAGAGAAAGTCTCATCGTAGTCAACACCTTGAACTTGTCGAAAACCTTTCGCGACAAGCCGTGCTTTATAGTCGGTAACATTACCATCCGCGTCCGTTTTCTTCTTGAAGATCCATTTGCACTCAACGGCCTTTCGGTCGCTAGGAGGGTCCACCAAAGTCCATACTTGGTTTTCGCTCATGGATCCCAATTCGGATTTCATGGCTTCTAGCCATTTCTCAGAGTCTGGGCTCATCATCGCTTCCTCATAGTTCGTAGGTTCACTGTCTTCTACTAACAAGACAGTCAAGACAGGGTTGCCGTACCACTCAGGAGGGGTACGCGACATTGTCGACCTGCGACGTTCAGCAGCAGCATCGTCCAAAGCTTCATGATCCTTATCATTAGCTTCCTCTATTGTTGGTGCAGGCGGCACTGGAACAATTTCAGGTGCTGCGCTACTCTCCAATTCAAGAGAAGGTTCAATAACCTCGTCTAGCTCTACTTTCCTCCCACTCACTTCTTTCGAGAGAAACTCCTTCTCAAGAAAGGAACCGTTCTTTGCGACAAACACTTTGCCTTCGGTTCTGTGATAGAAGGTATACCCAATAGTTTCCTTAGGGTATCCTATGAAGACGCATTTCTCCGCTTTGGGTTCGAGCTTGTCCGGCATCAACTTCTTGACGTAAGCTTCGCATCCCCAAACTTTAAGAAACGACAACTTAGGTTTAGCACCAAACCACAGTTCATACGGTGTCGTCTCAACGGATTTAGATGGAGCCCTATTTAAAGTGAATGCAGCGGTTTCTAATGCATAACCCCAAAAAGATAACGGCAAATCAATAAGAGACATCATTGATCGGACCATATCTAATAGGGTTCGATTCCGGCGTTCAGACACACCATTGCGCTGTGGTGTTCCGGGTGGCGTGAGTTGTGAAACGATTCCACTTGCTTTGAGATGCGTGAGAAAATCATAACTCAAATATTCGCCCCCACGATCGGATCGTAGAAACTTAATCTTTCTGTTACGATGGTTCTCCACTTCATTCTGAAATTCTTTGAACTTTTCAAACGTTTCAGATTTATGTTTCATTAAATAGATATACCCATATCTACTTAAGTCATCGGTAAAAGTGAGAAAATAGCGATATCCACCATGCGTCGAAACACTCATCGGTCCGCATACATCGGTATGTATGATTTCCAACAAGTCCGTTGCTCGCTCCATCATACCGGAGAACGGGGTTTTGATCATCTTGCCCATGAGGCATGGTTCGCATGTGTCAAATGATTCAAAATCAAGAGACTCCAAAAGTCCATCGGAATGGAGTTTCTTCATGTGCTTTACACCAATATGACCTAGACGACAGTGCCACAAATAAGTAGTATTATCACTATCTACTTTGCATCTCTTAGCCTCAATGTTATGGATGTGTGTTTCATCCCTTTCGAGATTTAGAAGAAATAAACCATTCACAATAGGTGCATGACCATAAAAGATGTTACTCATATAAATAGAACAACCATTATTCTCTGATTTAAATGAATAACCGTCTTGCAATAAACACGATCCAGAAATAATGTTCATGCTCAACGCAGGCACATAATAACATTTATTAAGGTTTAAAATTAATCCCGAAGGTAAAACTAAGGAGAGCGTGCCGACGGCCATCACATCAACTCTTGATCCGTTGCCAACGCGCATCGTCACCTCATCCCTCGCAAGCCGCCGTCTATTCCGTAGCTCCTGTTTCGAGTTACAAATATTAGCAACTGAACCGGTATCAAATACCCAGGCACTACAACGAGGGCTAGTAAGGAAAACATCAATAACATGTATATCAAATATACCTTTGATGGTGCCAGCCTTCTTGTCCGCTAAGTACTTCGGACATTTGCGCTTCCAGTAACCCTTGTCCTTGCAATAGAAGCACTCAGTGTCCGGCTTGGGACCAGACCTGAGTTTCTTCTCAGCAGGGGCATTGCGCTTGCCGCCGCCCTTCTTGAAGGGTTTCTTTGCACCCTTACCTTTCTTAAAGGAGGGCTTGTTGACCATCAACACATGATTATCTTTCTTGATGTCCACCTCCGCAGCCTTCAGCTTTGCGAAGAGCTCGGTGATCGTATCAGTGGAACCAATCTGATTATGAGTCACTACAAAACTTTTGTAGCTGGGAGGGAGTGATTGCAGAACCCTGTCAATCTTGAGCTCCTCTGGAATCTTGCAGTCCAGTTGCTCAAGGCGTTGAGTGTAGCCCGACATCTTAATGGCGTGCTCACTAACGGAACTCCCTTCCTCCATCTTGCAGTTAAAGAACTTCTCAGAGATCTCATATCTCTCAGAACGGGCCTGAGTCTGAAACATGGTTTTCAGCTCCTCGAGAATCTCAAAGGGCCCGGGATAGTTTTCAAAACGATTTTGAAGTTCCGGTTCCATAGCAAACAACATGGTGCTCTTAATCACACTATAATCATCTTTGCGCGACTGATAGACAGCTTTCTCATCAGCCGGCGCAGTTGCAGCAGGGGGGTTACCTAACGCTTTCTCAAGGACATAGTCCTTTTGTCCGCCAGACAGAATGATTCTTAGATTGCGGAACCAGTTGGTGAAGTTAGACCCATTGTTTCTAAGCTTTTCTTTCTCAGCAAAAACGTTGAAGTTGAAGTTGGACTTGGCCATGTGATCTACAGTATTTGCAAGTACAATTTAGACTATGTTCATGATAAATAGTTCAATTTAATCAAATTACTAGATGAACTCCCACTAAATTCAACATCCCTCAAGTTGTTTAGTGGACACGATCCAAATTCACCACACCTAATCCGATCATCACGAGAAGAGATGTGGTTTCAATGGTGGACAACGAAGTGTCGATCATATCATTCATATGACTCATGCTTAACCTTTCGGTTCTTGTGTTCCGAGGCCATGTCTGTACATGCTAGGCTCGTCAAGCTAGACCCAAGTATTTCCGCGTGTGCAAAACTGGCTTGCACCCGTTGTATGTGAGCGTAGAGTCTATAGCACCCGATCATCACGTGATGCTTGGACACGACGAACTTTCGCAACGGTGCATACTTGGGGAGAACACAGTTTTTTATCTTGATCTTTAAGTGAGGAATCATCTTATAATGCTACCGTCGCGATCTAAGCATAATAAGATACATAAAAGGATAAACATCACATGCATATAACTTTATGTGACATGGTATAGCCAATCTTCACACAATGATCTCCATCTTGTGCGTTCTGGCATGATCTCCATCACTCCACCATGATTGCCTCCACCACGAATAGCAACTACAACTATTGCTAACTACTTAGCGATAAAGTAAAGCTATTACATGGCGTATAAGAAGTTGACTCGCAGGTCATACACAATTATAAAGACAACCATATGGCTCCTGCCGGTTGTGTACTCAACGACATGCAAGTCGTGAAACATTACAAAACATGATCATCGCATACATTATACACATCACATCTTGGGCCATACCATATCACAGAAAACACTCCCTGCAAAAACAAGTTAGACGCCTCTACTTTGTTGTTGCATGTTTTACGTGGCTTATGGGAGTAGATGCTAAGAATGATTCTTACCTACGGAAAGCCACAACGGTGATATTATGGTTGCCAAACTCCGGTGTTAATCCCATGACAACTATAGTGAGAGAAACTGACATCCACCAGCCGCATATGTGGTACAAGCCACATGTCAAGTGCGGAGCCGGTCTCGCGAACGACGTCGCGTAAGGTTGGCCTGGACCGCTTCAATCTCACTATCCCGCGTCATAAGAAGAACACAAACAAGAGGCTCGCAACAGAAAACATCAACGCCCGCAACAACCATGTTGCGTTCTACTCGTGAATCACATCTACGCATAGATCTAGCTCTGATACCACTGAAGGGGTTTCGCAGCATAGTAAATCAAAATTTTCTACGGAAGCGAACAGAGGGAAAGCCAAGATCTAATCTAGGAGATGCAAACAACGAGAGAGATTGGATTAGATCTTCATACCCTTGAATATTCGCACAGCGAAACGTTCGTCGGAACGTGGGTGATGTAGTCGTACTCGCTTCTCCTCCTCGCGATCCGATCCGATCTAGCACCACAAGTGGCGGTGCCTCCGTGAGATGCACACGTGCAGCACCTCGACGTCTCCTCCTTACTCGGACCAGCAAGTATGGTGGAGAGATGGATTGGATCTACAACACGACGGCGTGGTGTATATGGTGGAGAATTTCTGCTACAGGGCTTCGCCTACAAACAGTCGGGAGGGAGAGAGGAAGGCAGCAGGGCTACTAGGGTTTGGAGGAAGGTGTGTGGGAGGGGGGGCGCACCAGCCCTCTATATATAGAGGGGAGGGGGCGGCCAGCCCTAGCCCCTCCTCCAAGCCTATCTCTAGTTTAAACAATTTAAACTCTCCCTTATCTAGAAATCCTATCTTATCTTATCTCTAGTTTAAACGATTTAAACTCTCTAGGATCGGCTGGGCCCTATGGGGCCTTGTGCCCCTGGCCCAATGCGGCCAGGACACTCCCTCATAGGCCCATGCCCCCTCCCGGAAGGTGGGGCCACGTTGGTCCCCTTCCGGAAGGTTCTAGAAGCTTCCGGTACAATACCGATTAACCCGGAACAATTCCGAACTCCAAAAACTGCACTGCCTTATATGAATCTTATTCTTCGGACCATTCCGGAACCTCTCGTGATATCCCGGATCCCATCCGAGACTCCGAACAAAAATTCATAAACCAATTATCCAATCTATCCTAGCGTCGAGACACGTTAAGTGTGTGACCCTGCGGGTTCGAGAATATGCAGACATGATCTTCTATCAATAATCAACAGCGGGGTCTGGGCACCCATATTGACTCCCACACATTAATCGATGATCATATCGGATGAACCACGATGCCAGGATTCAATCAATCCCATATATATATTCCCTTCGTCTCGCGATATTTTACTTGCCCGAGATTCGATCGTCGGTATCGTCATACCTAGTTCAATCTCGTTCACAGCAAGTACTTTACTCATTCCGTAATCCGATATCACTTTGTGATTAACTCCTTAACCACATGCTTGCAAGCGGTGTTGATATCGATTACCGAGTGGGCCCGAAGTATATCCCTCCGACTTGGGAGGGACAAATTCTATCTCGATACATACAACCCAACAGATACTTTCCGATCACCTAAGAGACACCTTTATGATCACCCTCTCATAGGATGACGTTTGATGACCTCAAAGCTTTCTTACGATACCAGGGAGTTGCATTATCTCATGGTCTAAGGAATACAATATTTGACATAAGAAAAGCTTTGCAAAGACGAACACGATGACACGATCTAATTGCTTCACTTAGTTTGGGTCTGTCCACCATATCATTCTCCCAATGATATGATCTCATTTTCAATCGACAACTCATGTCTATGGTTAGGAAACCTTAACCATCATTGATCAATGAGCTAGTCCATAGAGGCGTACTAGGGACACAGTGTTGTTCACAAACCACACAAGTATTAATGTTTCCGCTTAATACAATTCTAGCATGGAATATAAACATTATCATGAACAAGAATTATAATAATAACATCTTTATTATTGCCTCTAGGGCATAATTCCAACAGCGACGCCTTAGGATGAGAGATCGCATTCGGGTTTTCTATCTCCTCAATCCTTGCATAGAACTTCTGAATATACTTGCGATGATATGCATCCCAATCCTTTCCCTCTTCTGCTTGATCTTGTCCAATCTACAATCAAATTCATCGACTTAATACTATCATGTGATGCCCAATAAAATCAGCTACTTAGGGTACAAGGATCACTCACATGTGAAGAGCTATGCTAGTGTCCTTGTATGGTGGCGGGGTCTTCTGAAATAAGCCAAATTGCCTCATCACCCGTTGTGGAAGGTGGAACTCAACAACATAGACACAAATCAACAGGGCACGGATCCTCCAGAGATGTGCTTCTTGCATACATTTGCGGTTCAAGTCCGCCTGGAACCAAACACCCGTACCCACATTCCCTCTAGTACCATATGACTCCCATTCCACCTGAGCGGAACACAAGATTAGCATGTGAACTCGAAGTATATATGGTGGAAAAGATGAGTTCTTGAGACCAATCAAATTATTACCTTCTCTGGGGTTAGAAAGTCAATTTGGTTAGTGTAACGCAAGTAGCATTCCTCGGATTCATCGTGGAATACTTCGATATTATCCCACAAGTACGCCCATGTAGGAGCGCGGAGACGGCTATTTCCATGATCATCCCACCGTTTTTTCTTCATCGGAATGGGTCGACCAACTGGTATGCGCAACCAGGACCATATGGTCAGTAGCACCATAGGCCCACCAATACTTGCTCCTTTTCCAGTTCTACAACACGCCTCGTCCAACTGCACATACAGCAAGCATACATAAGTATCCGGTCGATCAAGCATATGTACTACTACCATGCAATATATATGGGTTATTACCTGTCGATACAAGTAAGCAAGTGCCGCCGAACCCCAGCTGTGCATGTAGCCCCATTCCGCAAATAGAGTGAGCCACATAAATGACGCGTTCCTTCACGTGCCATCTGAGAAAAGTGTCCTACTTATGGCATACCATAAGTATGCACGGGCATACATCTGGATCACCTCCTCATCGGCGTCCTCGGGGCATTTGCTAAAATTTTCTTGTATCCATTTGTAAGTAGCACTGGCAGACATCTTCTCTTGCGTTGGCGCCTTACCAATTAATCCAATCATCACTTCACGCCATTTACCCGAATCTGAGCTCATACACGCGGGCTGTCCTTTGATGGGAAGCGCAAAAATCATGGAGATATCCTGCAGAGTGATTGTCATCTCACCACAAGGGAGGTGAAAACTGTGTGTCTCCGGTCTCCATTTATCAACAAGCGTTGTGATTAAACAAGGGTTCATATGCGGCGTCGAACGCAAGACAAGCTGGATGAAAGGGAGAAGTCCAGTCTGCTCAATGTATGGAGTGTAGCGCTCATCATATGGCATCTTCTTGCTATGCACCTCCTTGGACCTTAGGTGCAACCACTTGAAGACATGCTTACTCTCCGCGATGTACCGCCCACGGTGTCGTTGATCATAATGCCCATTTAAAATAGATTGTCTTTCCATCCTACAAGTGGTTGCAAAAAAACAAGTGAATAAATTAGGTCAAGGAAATTCTCTACTCCACCACAAATACATAATAATGCCTCACAATATGAATGCACATTCATTCCATGCCATCTATAATCCATATATGCTCATTGTAGAAATATGACTATCTATAATCCATATATGTCCATTCCAAATATGAATATACAATAATGACATGCCATCTATACTCCATATATGCCCATAAGTAAGCCATATATGCCAACAATAGGCCAATTTGCCTAAGGCCTATTTGCCCATATATGCATGCCAAATCATTACACAAACCACAAATCACAATATGAATACACCATTCAACTAAGCCCAATTTTCCCATATGTACATGCCAAATCTATATTACTAACCCTAACTAAGCAATTTCACTTATTTACTAACTAACTTTAACAAACTATCATTCTACCACACTAATTTCTTCAAACAAATTCGACATTGTACAATATACATGCATCATTACACAAGAACTAGGGTTAGGAGGAAGAGGACCATGTGATGGTTTCAACCAATAAAACAAGGAAAATTGAAGGAGAATACCTCAAGTGGGGGGAGAGGAAGAAATTCCACAAGAGAATCACTTCAGATTTCACCCATTTAGCATGTGGATTTGAGGGGGATTTGGGGGGGGGGGGGGGGCGCCGTCGCCGTCCTCTGTCTGCTCTGGGGGTATGGCGCTGGGAGGGACGAAGAGATATGACGCTGGGAGGGCGCCCACGCTGTTTTCTAGGGTTAAGGCCATGACGCTTTTCGCAAAAGCGCCGTGCCTAGTAGCATGGCGCCTCCGCGAAAAGTGTCAAACATTAAAACAGGCCCGCGTGGGCCACGACGACTGTCACGTCGGAAGGGACCATGACGTTTTTGGCAGGGACGCCATGGATGCATGACGCTTTTGCAGAGAGCGCTGTGCTACTAACCATGGCGTCCTCCGGTAAAACGCCAAGGAAACAGGTCAGATCGAGATTTCTTCGAAAAAGTAGGTCAATTCATGAGATCATTCATTAATTAGGTCAAATCTGTGATTTTTGCCCCCACCCCATACACACATCGATAAACTTGAGATCTCCTTTTCCGTTTGAAGATGAACCGTAGAATTTCTCACGATTGAGTTTTGAAAACAGTAATCGGACGATGCATATGATCTAAGCAATGACGCCATTCTAAGATCCGCTTGGGGGACTGTTCACGTGAGCCGGTGAGCCGGTGACCGACCGGCGTCACGAACCGTGTGTCTACGTAGGAACTGCACATGCTCTCAGCTCTCAGCTCTCCTCTGCAACCAAATATCAACAATCGTCGTTTTTTTCGAGGTAATTATACACGACGAAGTATCTGTTTTTTTGCGTAGCACCTACTACTTTCCATCAACAAGAACTTCTCCTCGTAGCGTAGACTAGAGTGGCCAGAAACCACATGCCCACACCAGTGAAAGAAGATAAGTTTCACTTGAGTTGCTCGAAAAAAAAGATTAAAAGTTGAATAGTAAGTTTTTCACTTGGTCTCTAGCAACTATGGTGCCAAGGATGTCGATAAACAAAAGTACAATTCCCACGAGTCAATGTCACACCTGTTGCGTTCCCATCCACACACGCGCGCACACAAAGTCGGGCTTTGTTTTCTACTCTAGTACTGTATTTGCTTCTACAGAAAGTCCACCGAATTAGTTGTGCGGACCCCTGTCGCCCTCGAATCTCCTCGACTCGTGACCGGGGCCGCCATGGACAACAAAGCTCACGGAATAATCTACGGAAAACCGGTGTCGCGCCGGCAAATGGTGCGGCGCCAGCGCTCGGGGGCTTTCCCGGCATCTAGCAGACGGAAGCAGGGATACGCACGCTGCGTCGCGACGGCGGATGTAACAAACGGATCAATTGCGTACGGATCGATCGTGTGGAAAATTGTTGTATGCCGAAGATCTGGTCGCTGGAAAGATTCCTCACTGGATCGTATCGATTGGCACGTACGCGCGCCTCCAACTAAACATTTTTGCTGTTCCGCACTGGATTACTTCTTAGTACTAGTTGTAAGTCAACAAGCTTAATTTTCATTAGAATTTTAACACGCTACTGTTTTCAACCTAGTTGAGTTGACTAAGATTTCTAAGTATCTTTAACTATACATTTTCTGAATGTGCTAATTCTTAGTTGACCGAGAATTAGTTACTCCCTCCGTCTCCAAATAGATGTCTCGAGTTTTTTCAAATTTGGCAAATCTGAGACATCTATTTTGGGATGGAGGGAGTACTAAGTCTCAATTGACACCAAGGGGCGTTGATAAAGTACGAGACCCGTGCAAAATTTGATGGTTTCCTAATTCCGAGAACAAAAAATACACTATCTAAACAAATTATTGTTCATCAATGATGAACATTTTCCTGAATTCCTATGAACTTATTTCTAAAGTCGATGGAGAATAATATATTTTATTTTTGTACGAAAAGAACATACTCCAACCCAGCGAACATTTTCTTATGTTTGGATGACCTAATTCGTAAAACTGACCAAACATTTCGTATATTTCGAGAGCGATTCTATGCCTATAATTAAATGTGGAATCTTGCATGTTGTTAACACACGTTCTATGGTTCTTGATTCAACTTTTTTTTGCGAAATACCAACAATTTATTAATAACCATCAACAGTAGTATAAAAAACGTAAAAGTAATAAATACAAATACGTCCACAGACCACCTAGACGACTACAAACACCAGCACAAGCCAAAAGCGACTTGGAATAAGAAATTCTTAGACAAAGGATAATCGGTGAAACTGTTTTTTAAAATAGATACTCCCACATAGTCAACTTAAATTATTAATGGGAGAAATGTATACTACTCTACTCCCTCCAATCTATATTAATACCTCAACTTTGTTTAGATGTAAATACATCTACTCTAAACATTTAACTAGATACATATGAATATATGTAAAGTTGAGTCATGCATGAACCGGAGGGAGAGTACAGAAAATTGAAATACAAATCAGGCACCGTACCCCCACGACGCGATGTGATTCGATCGTACCGTGTGGTCTAATCGGTCGGTGCATATGCATGTGCGGCGGCCAACTAATGTGTTGCTGCCTAGTGGCCGGCAGCCCGGCAGGTTGCACTG